>CABFPE010000344.1:18022-34813 GCA_900660155.1 Hofstenia miamia | reverse complement strand
GGATAGCCATTAAATAGCATTTTGACTTGTGAAACAAATTTCTCCTGAAAGTAAGTTCAGATGGTGTTTATTGTAAATAGAGTTTATGATTCCTTGTATTCTGCAGTAGAATTTTTGAGTGGTGGTTTTCTAACAGGAGGCAATCTTGCCTAAGATATTTGACTTTAATCATTCCAAAGTGGAGTCGTAAAGATTAATATAATCATCAGCATTAATTGTATCATATTTATGTTATAAAATGTTGATTAGAAAGATGACGTTCAGCAGCTGAACCGTGTTGCAAAATTTACCACATTTTTTGAAAATCCTGCATCTGTTTAAATATAAATTGAAGTTTTCTCAATTTTTCATATCGTATTTCTAGTGTGGCATAAATGTTTCTAAAGCTTTATGGACACCAGTACAAAAAATGTAATAAGAAAAAATTCAGGCCGTCTTTAATGTTAAATGAATCATTTGAACTTCCCACACAATAGAAAAGTGTTAAGCATGAGAAAAACTGTCTATTGATGATAACATATCTTGCAACATGCCTCACACTATCGTTTACATTGGATTAGCATTTTCTTTCATCATGTAAATGCAATGTATAATTATTTAACCTATTATTAAAAAATGTCATATAACATTTCAAATTTCCTGTATAAAATATCAAATTATTACTCAAATGCTTTAAATAATATCTTAATGAAGACATATAAGATCAAGAGAAATACTGTATGAGAACTACTTCTATTCACTTCTTTCTGATATAATTTACTATATATAAGTTAAATTACTATGTTCGCCATGGAATCCCTTTGGAAAAAGTGTGGTATTTACATTTATTGTGAGTTAAAATAAATTACAATAACAATTGAGATAGAAATCAACAATTTCCACTCTAAATTTGTCATTGATGTAAGTAGTGGAGAGTGTCTGCTATTGTGGGCTTCCTCTCACAACGATGGTATAAGTGTAAGGGAGGATGATCTAAAATACATTTGGTTAGTGATGGTCTCTAATTGCTGATCTGCAGTTTACTCATTTAATGTCCATAGGGGTAACCGTGTTGAATGGAAATATCGGATATAGCTGAAATTCGATTTGAAAGTTCAATTTGTAATTGATTGTTACTCAAGTTCTCTGCCTAAGTAATCTTTGTTCAAGAAAAGGATAAAATGTATGTATGGTTTTTTTCATAGGGAGACAACACAAAATTTCGTTATTTAAGTAGTCCATAGTGAAGCTTTCTTAGACAGATAAATTTTAATTATTGAAATCAATCAAACAATCTCCTATGAAAACATTTTCACTTAGGCCTGGGCTTGGATTGAGTTTCAGAACAATTAAAAAATTAACAAATAATGCATAAACCAATAGCCTGTGATGAATTTTCTATAGAAGAAAAGAGACCATTGCTATGGCGTTTAATTAAAAAGCCTTTTTTAATAATCTTTTATTATGTATAATAATGTGTGCATGCATTTGAAACGTCTCTGATAATTTCTAAATGCATTATAAGCAGCGGTTTTAAGAATGATACGCGATTCCTTAATAAAAAGGATTGTTAGCATCTTCAAAGGCTATTAGAGAACAAATCAATTGACCTTCAAATGGCTTTCGATCAAGCGAGTGCACTAGACTTTGCACAAAAGAATTCCGAATTTTAATAAGAACCAGTAAACGCCATCGCAATCGAGAAACTCAATATTTGAAGATCAAAATAACAATAATTCAAAGCACGTCAGCATATACACAAAGCAGTACGTCTATATTGAAGTGTTATTTTTGTTGTAATGCTAGGCATCTGCGAACTCATTGTCTGGCTAAGGAGGCTTTAAAAATGCCATTTTGCTAAAGTATGTAGATCGCCTCGGAAAGTCACCAGTGCTTCTGCTTTCCAAGTTTACTCCACATTAGCTTCTGTGATGTAGAAATAAAGGGCATTGCGTCAAAGCACTCATCGATTCGGTTAGTTCGGATAGCTTTATAACTCAAGAACTTGTTTCTAAATCATTTCTTACAATATTACCATGTTCTGCAAAGGTATCAATGGCGTCACCATCCTTAAAAGCTAATATTCATGGGCTTCGCTTAGTTGATATCAAGCTAAAGCTACATATCTTTAAAATTATGTGTTGGCGGCTCAAACCGTTATGTTATTCCTATGATATTATATACAGGCTTGGCGAAGAAAACGTAACAGCTGATGCACTGTCTAGAATTTGTTCTGTTTCATTGATTACAATACACTAAAAGATATTCATAGTTCCTTGTACCACCCAGGAATCAGAAGAATGTATCATTTTGTTCGTTCTAGAAACTTACCATATTCGTTGAATAAAATCAAAGATATGATTAGTAAATGCTTACTATGTGCCGAACTAAAACCTGTTTTATCAACCTCTGAAAAGTCACCTCATTAAAGCAGCTCAGCCGCTTGAGCGCCTTAGTTTAGATCTCAAAGGACCTTTACCATCAGCTACAACAAATACATACTCACACTAATAGACACGTTTTCCTTATACATGTCTTTGTCCGAATATAAATACGAATACAGCTATACAATGTCTTGTTCAGCTGTTTTCACTTTTTGGTATGCAGTCTTATATTCATCCTGATCAGGGATCATCATTTTAGCCAGGTGAATTACAACCTTTTCTTCATTCTCGTGGTATTGCGACAACACACTACAATTCCTCCTCCTCTTGTTCTGATAAATTGCTATTGACAAACATCTAAACTCCGAAACTGAAACAATTACAATAGATACATCCAAAGAATTAGGCTGTTCGAGTGGAATCCGATGCAGACCTCATTGTCTTGGTTTTGATTCTTAACCCGGGAGAATGTGATGAATCATTTACGTCATGATATTGTACAAGTTATAATATTATCTAACACTAGTAACGTTCAAATTGATTATTGTAAATTTTGGAAATTGCATCATTACGTTGGATGTTCATGTTGTAGTGCCTATATTCTTTTTTAGGCAGGAACACTACACTGTATTCATAAACTAATGAAAAATTTTCTTATTTTAAGTTTGATTTTCAAAAAGAACTTCTACAATCATTCTCTTATAAAATAAACTATTTGTTGACTATATTTTATTGACACGGTAGGCCCAACGGCGAAAAATAATAAACCCTAACATTTTTTGACAACCCTGACTCAGAGATAACTCAATCAATTTAATTGCATAAACATATCGATATCTATCACAATATTGGCCAATTTTAAATGCATTCAGCACCAAAAATGTATGATTTTTTACTAAAATGGATTTTTAAGACCCTTGCCACCGGCTTCCTTAAAACATTCCATTTTAAATTTTTTTTCTTAAGGTAGTTTTTGGGAAAAGTCAGCAAAATTCAGCCACAAAAATTAGCTACTGGCAAAGTTATGGACAAAAGAAAAATTAATTAAATAAAAATAATTAGAATGGTTTGAATATTCGCCAATACCTCCGTTAGAATTTCGAACAGCTCTTTTTCCAAGTGAATACCCAACATTAATGAAACATTTCATTGAATAAATAATTGGCGGAAAATTGCAATAAATACTCCGATTTTTCAAAGTAACTTGGATTGCATTTACAAAATATGTTCGTTTTTATGCCTACATGTTTGACTTGCATTGAATTACTCAATAAAAAGGCCTTGTTTACATTTGTAACTAAATATAGCGAGAGGTGGGGGAGAGTAGAATGCAGTCAATCAAACATCCTACGGTTAGAAAGATTTAATTCAAATAGGACCATTAGCTTTCTCCAACAAAAGATAAAAAACAGAACTCAATTTATCATGTACAAACAAAATTATATACCTTTACATAAAGCATCAGATATGTTATCAGTAGATTTCGTCATTAATCTAAACAAATATTTCAAAAGACTAAAGGTTGATAATAATTTAATATGTGTATGTAATGAAACCTGTGCGCGGATCCCAACAAATTATTTCTAGGCCTGGTCTTGATAAAGCTTTGATATACTGATTGAAGATAATTTATTTTAATTATTTTACAAATTTCAGGCCCACTACAAGACCGCAAGATATTAAATGTCCGGTGGTCGGACAGGCTCACAATCTGCATTTAATAGAACAAAATATTTTGCACACATCTTGATGTCATGCATTACATACCTTCTGTGAGTTTATAATTTCAGGCACAGAAGACCACGAGATATTCGAAGTCACGTGGCCGGGTCAGCGCACAGATCTGCATGTAATATGCTTACAACACAATATTTTGCATACATCTTGATATCGCAATGTGCATTGTTGTCAAATGTTACATGCAATTAGAAGAGCAAAATATTTTAATAGAATGAAACAAGGCATTTGCTTCCTTGACAATATGCAAACCTTTTCTAGTACATAGGGTCACTTCATTATTGAGATAAAAACTATGTGTATCATAGGTATTTAATCATGTAATATTGTTCAGTCACTTTAAATTGATAGTAAAATAATCAAGAGTGAACCCTGGATGTCAAGCTGTGGCAGGAGATAGGATTTCTACAAATATTAGTATACTTATAGCTTTTATTGCGCATTCCCAATCCAAGTACAAAAATTTGTTCTTTTGTTTCATAGATTTCCGTAAGGCCTTTGACTAAATTAGTCACCAATCTTTAGTGAGAGTCGTAGAAAGCAAATGCTACCTCAAGCCTTAGTTGAATATATTAGACATTTGTATGCTAAGTCCAGTACTACACTGCAGTACGCAGGTCAGGTCAGGGAGGTGCCATGTTTAGGGGGATACATACACAAGGGGATCCTTTACCACCTTTCCCCTTTAACAATTTTTGATGAGGCGCTTAACACCATGCTGACACCTGGCCCATCAATTGTTAATCAGATGGTCAATCACTTGGCCTATGCTGATGATATAGTGCTGATCACCAACTCAGTGGCTGGTTGCATAACTCCTTGGTCTATAGATCAATATGAACAAGACAGTATTAATGGAATTAAGGATCGCGCCCAGGAAGAAGATCACATATGCTACTGAGCCATTTTTGCAACATGAAGGAGATGCCATCCGCAATATATATATATATATATATATATATATAATATATATATTTCATTA
Source organism: Hofstenia miamia (assembly GCA_900660155.1). NCBI lineage: Eukaryota > Metazoa > Xenacoelomorpha > Acoela > Hofsteniidae > Hofstenia > Hofstenia miamia. The sequence goes on along the minus strand of CABFPE010000344.1, from coordinate 29,731 downwards.
TTCTTTTTTTTTATTTATTTTGATATTGTGGCATAAAGACATTAAAAATTTGTTCTACTCTTTACTTGGAATTCTCAATTTACAATTTAGACTTACCAAAGAATTATTCATTTGATTATTTGACTAAATAAAACAGTGCTATATTTTTAGTTATTTAAATTTCTGCTAATTTGACATTGTAAAATTAATAGCAGAAGACTAGATTGTACCAGTTCAATATTTGTCCATTTTTTACAGTATGCATTTCTATTTATGCTACCAGTTTTTGTTTGTATATATGTGTGATTTATTCTTTTGTTTTTTCACTTCAGTTTACTTTCAGTAAATTCATTTTGCTTTATTTTGTTTTATCTTATATTTAAAATGTTGTTCCTAAATTCATACATGTAGTTAAAGGGTGTCTAGATGTGGTAAAGCTTGACTAGCACCTCCCTTTAAGAGGGCTAGGTATATGGTCAGAAGTTTTTGTAGAACTGAATTTACTTTGTTATTTAAATTGATTATTATTGCTGTCACCAAAATTGCATAAGATAAGGATTGCACTGAGCTTAGGTTATTTTAAATTAGCATGTGGGTACCACTTAATGCACCCAAGAGTTAGGGATTCTTTATTCTTTATCTAATTACAGCTCTAGTCTTAAATGACTTTTTCACAAGGTTATCTGTAGCAGGTCATCCAAGTGTGGCCAATCTTCCCCATCACAATCTCCTTTTTACTTTTACTTTAACTTTTACTAGAAAGGGTACTATTGCAGGAGGAGTTGATTATTAAACTGTAGTTTGGTATATCCTGCTTCAATTGAAAACCCTCAATAGATAGGATATTAGGACTGCTTGCTGATTTCATGCCAATGCCACAATATATTTTGATATATTTGATTTATATTGTGATCTTCTCCATTTCAACATTAACCATATGATCTCTGTGCAGTATTTGATTGTCTCCTTGATTCTAACTCAGCATTGCTTAATTTATACCTTGATTACAAGGGAAAATGGTAAGCAATTTGCAGGCATTAAATCAATTTGTATATAAACCTAGGGCACACTGCAACTTGTTCATTACAATCAATTAGTTAGTTCAACACTAGTTATATATTCTCTCTCTTATTGTGGTACATTTTACATTATCTGCAATGAGAATAATAAGCTAAGCTCTGGCAACAATTTAGAAACTGTGGAGTAATGGGGAGCAATTATTAGTGACCTCTTCTAACACACTGAATTGTGGTCACATTAAGTTACAGATAGGTATATGGCTATTATATTTAAACTTGTTCTTTTCAATTCATTCCTACAAATGCACATAATACTTTACACTGTAGTTAAATCATGCATGTTTGCCAGTGGAATGCATAGAAATTACATAATATTTATCTTATTTTATTATCTACTGGTTTTCTAAAATGTTAGTCCAATTACACAGCACCTTCATTACATACCACTGGAACATCACCAGGGTACTGTAGAGCCCAAAGGCTATATATTTCCCTTGTACAAGTTGTACAGAGTTATAAATGCAGTCTTTGGGATGTCAGCAGATTACATGGGCATCTGCCAGGAAACTTTTTGAGATAGATAATACAAAGTGAGACACATAGGGCAGCACTATTTGTTTTCTGCTAAAGAACACTTAGCTTGTGATAAATCTTTAGTGTGATGCTATATGGAATTGGTGAACACAACTTTTCTTAGAACCTAAAGAATGATAGTTATGTTTAATTACTGACAATTGGTTTTGCTGGAATCAGAGTTGGACTAGGTGGATTCTGTTTGTTTCTATAGCTATAAAGACCCATCTGTTTGAAGCAGATAACCAAATTGGCAGTTTACCATAAATAACCCCTCTGATTTTAAATGTTGACTCTAATGTGATTTTGACCCAATAGGAACTGTTGTTAACTCTGGTTGCTGATCTGTACCAGTAGTGAACTGTGGTCTGTTTTTGCTAGTGATTTTCTACTTGTTGTTAAGTAGTTGTTCTTGTGTCTTATTTTACTATTATTTTTATGCTTTGTTGAATTGTAATGATGGATGCCCTCTCTGAGATTAAGGATGATGCTGATGTTAACAATTTTTGTTTCTGTTACCTTTGTACTAATACTGTGAATTCCTGTTCCCAAATATTATTACAAACTGATATTTGATTTTACAAAATATTACTTAGTAGTTTTGTTCTTTTTCTTACTGTTTTGTATTTTCTTATTTTTCTAATGGAGGTTTACTATCTTATTACTCATTGGAATTTACTTTTTTTTACCCATTGGATTTTATCATATCTATTGTTGTTGGAACTTTGTTATTTCACTGCCCTTACTTTTAACAGATTACTGTTTTTGTTAAAGTGTTATTTCTTGTTTAACTTTTACAAAAATGGGAAATTCCTCTCATCACTTCCTCATCTGCCTCTTCAGCAGATATTGTCTTTTGACCACCATCTCTGTTGTGCCTTGATGTTGGTTTGCCCATCAGGCACACATGCTGAGTGCTCACTGCTTCAAATGCACCTCCCAGTCCTGTAGAGGCTAAATTATATCAGGTTGCTGAGCTGTGGCAACTCTTGGGGCAGCTGTCCAATGCTAGTGAAGACCCTTGATACCACATAAATTTTTTGAATGATGAGCTGCACATGTGAGCAGTGCATGAGAGTGAGCTCTAGAAACTATGCCTTAGAACAAATAGATGTGTTTTTGAAAAATCATACTCAGAGTACTCCACACTGTGAAAAAGAGCTGCTGTGAGTTAATCATCTCAAAATCACTTTGTGCTGGCCCTTATGGCTTTGACATAGGAGTTATGTCCGACCAGGATTTTCCTGAAGCTTTGCAAGCATTTGAAAGCCAAGTTTTTAATTGAATTGACATCTAACTCAACAACTGTCAGATAGCATTCTTACAATGTACAAAGCTAAGTCAAAATGTACTGATGAAAGACAACTTACCTTACCTATCAAGCCCTCTGAGCTGTGCCTAGGCAGCCATCACCTCCTTCAGAACTCTTACCTACATAAGCTAATCAAATTCTCCAACTATGCTATCTACTTCATGTACCTTAAGTTCTGTTTTACCAACTGCTGTGAATATTGTGAGTAGCTTGCCATCAAATCCTTTTGGTCAGCCTATAGGCTCTCCTCTGGAGTAAAAGGTCTCTCATGACCCCCAGTTTTCTGATTATATGCTCTCTTCTGAGCCTGCAGCCAGTGAATACATCAACAAACATGCTGTCATTCCACAATTCACCAAAAAGATTTAAGAGGTGTCACAATAATTTGAAGAATGGTATTTCTTTTCAAACTCACCATGAAGCAGCAGTGTGTCAACCAACAAGGAGAGATGGTACAATTCCCACTCTATCTCCAAGGATTGGCATATAATCAATACATGATGTTAGATAAGAGAACTAAGTTGGACAACCAGTTACTAGTTAGCTACAGTATAAACCTCTGTTATGTGATATGAATATTAAGAAAGAGGACGACATCCAAAACTTTATTACTCAAGTAGAATGCCTCTTCCAGCTTAGTAAAGCTTGGAGAGAGTACTCCCAGCACAACCTCTTTTCATATTTGTGTCACAGATTTATTCCAGCCATTTGGTAACAGATGGAACTTAAGTGTGACCTAAAGGATAGTTTTGCAAAGCTCATCAGAGAATCTATTAGCATCATGTACCTAAGCAAACCACAGTGAATTGATGAAGACATATTTGAGTCTCACTGAATTATTTGGTCTCCTGCTATAAAGGAACCTTCTGGGTCTAGCATCTCAGCTCAAAGTATCATGAGCAAATCCACAATGACTAACAAAGAGGTTATCATACCTTCCAAGCAGCTCATGCCAGAATAGATATGTTGATGTTATTAATGTGGCCAAATGGGCATACTAGGCATATTTGCAGATATGTCATAAATGTGTTAGAACCTGGCAAAAGCTTCTACTTAAATGCTGAGTTTGCTTCTGAACTAGATTAATGTTGATGAGTGTAGAGATACACCTGGAGAGCTTCCCAGAGAAGATTGTGACTGTCTTGGATTAAACTGAGCACATGATATTTTAGTCATCATAAACTTGATGCAATGGAATGTGCTGCTGGTTGATTTCAATGTAATTTTAGTATATGCAACAGTTGATAGCAGGGGCTCAGCTTCCATTATCTTGAACAGCTGCTGTGGAACAGTGGGAATTTCTTGAAATCAGATAATGCCTGTATGCCATCACCTATTAGATACTTCTAGGGAGCACATCATGATTAGGAGTATTGTCAACAAGGTTACCCTCTGAATAATTTGGCAAAAAGATGAAAGTGAATTTAGTTGTAGTCAACATCATAGACAAGAACCTGCCATACTACATAATTTCATACAGCAATTTTCTTGAAGAGAATGGGTGTGTAATCAACTATAATAACAACACAATTTCTATCAAAGAGTCTGAGAAGAACTGAGAACTGTGGATAATTTTGAGGTAATGCTACAGCTTTTAGATGATGTGGTTATCAAGCCCTTTCACTGGAAACAAGTTGGGCTGCCAACAACTGAATTTACCTTTGAAGGAGACATTACAATAGTAGGGCATACTGTGCCTGTTATGCAGCATGTTATTTTCACCCCTGATATCATGTTCTTTATGGAAAGGGTGTACTAGCATCACTATTCTAAATAACTCAAAGAGAATTGTCAAGATCAAATGAAACCAGGTTATTGTAATTGCTGTTCATATCCTGCTAGAGAAAATCACTGGAACTCCTATTCTTACAGCTATTCAAGATCTGCCAGCAGAGTTTTTAACTATAGTTCCATCAGGGTCAGGCAAATGGTCAGCAAGAAACAGACTATCCACACTTTCACTGATAAGCCCATCTGACTAATAGTTAGGCAAGTAGCTGAAAACATGAAAAACAAGTGCAACAGATTCTGAATGATTTAATTGCAAATGACTTTGTGAAGGGGAGCAAAAGCCCACATGATACTCCTACTGTTTTCATCAAGGAAGGAGACCACTATTGGCTATTTATTGATTTCCACTGGTGAAATGACATCACTGAGAAAGATGTGTATTTGCTACCTCATATCAAAGATCTCTTATATGAAGCCAGTAAGTTTCAGTACTTTACTTGTCTCAATTTATATGTAAAGCTTACTGGCAGATGCCCATGCAATCTGCTGACATCCCAAAGACTGCATTTATAACTATGTACAACTTGTACAAGGGAAATATATGGCCTTTGGGCTCTACAGTACCCTGGTGGTGTTCCAGTGGTATGTCATGAAGGCTCTGTGTAATTGGACTAACAATTTAGAAAAAGGAGTATTAGTCTGAATTGAAGACATCCTGATTTCCAGTAACACAATCAGTGAGCACATGGAGAAGCTGCAGCAAACATTAGGAACCTTAAAAAACATTGGTCTTAAGGCAAATGGCAGCAAGTGTACCATTTTATGGAAGGAAGCCATCTTCCTCAGATGTGTGGTAAGCTCTGGGTAAATCACAATCAAGAACAATGCCTGTAATGCTATCACTAGCATGGAGGTCCCCAGGGACCAGGGCTAATGGTTTTTTTTAGCTACTATGGAATGTTTATTCCTGAATTAGCTGAAAGAACTAAGCTCTTCTCTAAATTATTACAAGAAAAACATTGACATCAAATGGACATGGGAGCAGCAGAGTGAGCTGGATGTGATCAAGAACAAGCTCCATCAACTGCCCAGTTTCAATACTCCTGATTAAGATTTTGAATTCATTGTGGATTGTGATGCCAGAATGGTGGCAATAAGTGGCATTCTGAGCCAGGTCTGTGACAGAAAGGAACTCACATTGCAATATTTCAGGTGAAAGTTCTTAGCCTCAGAGGAGAACTATGAGGCCACAAAGGCTGAGATTCTCACTCTACTCAAATTTTACTACTTGTTAAGAATGCACTTTCAGCTGTGAACTGACAATAGTGGGCCCTTGCATGGCTGAAGAACATTTCTGGGGATTGGTCAAACATTATTACATCCTGGATTGAGTACCTCAATGATTTTAACTTTTTGATTCTGAATCAAAGGGGGAAATTGCACATGAATGCGAATTATTGGACTGCACATTCCAGCTATGAATGTGATCTACAAAACTCTCCTGAAGAGAAAGTCTTGTTAGGGGTTCATCCTAGGTAGGGAGTATCATCAATCAAAAGGGGCACACCATTTTACCAATTCTGACCAAGGAGGAAATCACCAAGCAAGATATTATTTAAAAGCAACAAGACAACAAGTTCCTGAGCCATACTTTTCATGCTTGAAGAACCTGGCACCAGTATTGGTCAAATGGCTTTGTGGTATGTTAACAATTATCATTGGAAAGTCAATGAAAATGGGCTCCTTGACTCTAAGAGCAGGAATAATTGTTTAGCAGTGCCTGGGTATTACTGTCACAACTTGGTAAGGCAGGTGCATGAGCAGGGGCAACCTTTAACACCAGATATTTCACAGTCAGCATTAGATCCCCAATGTTAGATGCCATTGACAAATGTGAAACCTGTTTGCTGAAGAAAATTTGTCATATTCCAGAACAATGATCTGAAATCAAAAGTATGACCACAGAGTTTCCCAAAAAGATTGTGCACATTGACCAGGAGCAGCTCGCAAAAGATGATGATTGGTATCAATACATCCTGGTCCTTGTGAACCACTTCACAAAGTATGTTCAGATCATACACAGGAATAGCACTACCACAAAGGCAGTAGCTGAAAAGATTATGAAGGAATGGATTCTTAAGTTTGGACTGATGCACAAGATTGTATCTGATATAAGTTCTCAGTTTGCCTGAGGGTAGTATGCTTAGTGACCCTCAGGCAAAGAGCTTGGCGGAACAGCTAAACCAAACTTTGATTAAGCTTATTAGAGCCACTGTGTTATGAGTTGTTGGAAAGAATTGGAGATGATCAAATATTTTTATAATACCTCAGTGCATTGTAGTGCAGGGGTAACTCCTTTCAAAGCTATGTTTGGGAGAGGAGCCAAGAGGCTGCTAACTATGGTGTTTCCCAACTACAACAAGGTAACCCCTAGAAATTATGATAACAAAATTATGAGAGAGTTGCAATCAATTCACACAACTGTATGTCATAACACTAAAATGTTGGCTTTCTGACAACAGTGAACATTCAATAAGAAACTATGCATAAGAAGGCCAATAGCATTTTTGTGTAGACACCACTTCTGGTTACCAAGTTAAAAAGTTATCTTTTAAGCAGACTAGTCTCATTACAATCAAAAAAGTATGTAATCATAGCAACTATATTTTAAGTGAAAGATTATCTATGCATTATAAAAGTGCAGACCTGTATGCTTTGCCAAAATTTTGCAAAAACTAATGATGACAGTCATGGCATAAATGTTACATCACTGAGAAGTGCGTTCACTCCCAATGCATTTCCCCTAGGATTGTAGAAAAAGGTGATAAGTATCAATTTGCTTATAGAAAGCAGCAGAGTACTGAAGACTGCCTTGCTACACTTCAGTATTTGTTTATAACAGTTGGATAAGCCATCAGTAAATGGAATTCACCTTATTTTTGTTGATTTCTCAAAAGCATTTGATCAATTGGATCAAAATAATGTGGCCATGGATTTTGATAGATTCATTGATAGTACTAATATTCTCTAGCTGGTTAAATGACTTTGGTATTGGAAGAAAGCAGCACTAAACAAGGAAATAAGTGTAAATATATTTCTACTGATTTAGGGTCATCACAAGGTACTGTTGGTGGACCTAATATTTATTCTATTGCTAGTGATAACTTACGTGCAGCAGAAAATGTTAATATTTTACTAAAATATTCAAATGACTCTACTGTTTGTTCCATCTCCTACAATTTTCCAAATTTAATTAACTGTAAAGCTTTAAAAAAGGAGGTTGAAAACATTTTTAATTAGGCTATAGATTATGGACTGCAGGTTAATATGAAAAAGATCAAATGCTTCAGTGTTCATTGAAATCATCTAAATGTAAATATTGAAAAGAGTTTATTAGTTATTTGAACTCACAAAAGTATATATTTGAAGATCTAAAAAGTAACTTCAATATCAAAGAATTGATAGCAAACTTCGATATTGTTTAGTAATTTATGGTAGTGATGATACACTTCTTAAAAACAAATTTATTTTTGAGAAAATGTTATGGTAGACATTATACTGACAAAGTTTACATTTTTGAAATGCGTCACAGAGCTGGTTTCCTTTTATACGCACACATAATGAAATCACAAGCTACCCTTTTTGTGAATGTTTCATGAAAAATAAAAGGCCTTCACATACATCAAGAATATATTCAAAGGAAAATGCGTTAAAGGTTTATCACAATTAACAGACTTACTGAATTATATTGGTCAATGCGAAAGTGCAAGTATTATGCAGATGGTTGATAATCTTAATCATTCAAATCGATCCTATACTGATGTAGTTAAAACTGCTCCATTAAATCTACTTAATAATAATAAGAGAATAGATAATTTACCTGCTTAAACTGTAATTGCCTCATCCAATAAAAGAAAATTGAATAAAGATGATGTCAAAAGAATTGAAAAGAACTTAAACAATGTATCTGATATAGTTGTACGATCTTCTCATGTGAATTCTACAGGAAACGAATTTGCACCTAATGAGATTCATGAAAAAATGAAAAGCCTGTCTTTTGTATCTCAGCTTCCTAGAAAACTTGATCCAATGCTACAATTATCATATATACCATCATACATCAAAAAACCAACAGCAGAAACTTTCAGTGCATTACAATAATAATATATCATTAAGCAAAGATGTCTCTATAGCTACCAAGTAAAATCGGGAGACTATGTCTTAGTTTTTAGAGCTAATGCGGAAAATCGCAAAAAACTGTTTGATGCATAATTTTTATGATATGGCAATAAGATTTGTAACCTCAAAGATATTAGTAAACCTCAATATTGCACGAAATGCTTGTCTTTCAGTCACTGGAAAAAAGAATGTTCAAATAATGAAAATAACTCCTCTTCTGATTGTCCAGTAAAGAAGGACGATTCAAGTTACATGTGCTATTGTTGCAAAAATTCAAAAGATGATGAAATTAAATCTGTTGCAGTAGGACATACTGCAATGTTTACTAAATGTCCTCTTTATAAAAAACAATGTAATATATTAAAAAAACCAAATAGGCTGGGGTAACCCCCGTCATTATGACTACCAAAAGCGTCTTTGCTCAGATTGATGCTACTCAATGCTATGTCAATAAAGAAATTTGTAGCATCTTAACGTCAAAAAGCAACGCAATTACTGGATGGTGACTTTATGAAACATTACATTGATGTGTTTGGTCTGTGAGACGTATCTCAAAGAAACTCACCAAACTCCTTTATTTCATTAGAATCTTTTAATGTGTTTAGGCGTAATAGAAAGATTTGTTCGTGTCAGTCAAGATACTGCTCTAAAGTACATAAAGGAGGCGGAGTGTTGATTTACACACGTAATCACTTGCATGCCGAGTACTTAGAATGCTCTGTGGATTCCGAATCAGTGTGGATAAGAATCAGCCATCCTAATTTTGGAAAGTCCCTCCTAATTAATGTATCATATCAACCGCCTAACTGCTCCAACATACTTCTCTGTGAGTAGTTGACATCAAGTATTACTATACTAAAAAGTAGATTTCCAAAAGATTATGTTGTTATTGGCGGGGATTTCAATGGAAGCGATTTGTCTGATATTGTTCTGAACTGCGACGTATCAATAATTAATTCCGAACCAACAAGTTTGCAAGCTACATAAACTTTTTTCTTTGCGATTTCAGTCACTTAGTTGATCGAACCGAAGTTATAACACCTGCTATACTGGTAGTAATCATTCATCGAGTAAAACTTTCTAGCAGTGAAACACGATGTGCAGATAAGAAATTTATCTCCCCAAAATCACCGTTGACTTCTCAGATATTTATAATATAACGTGTCCCCATTTATCTACAAGCACTCTTGAACAACGTATCTACGCAACTTTTAATTAAGCTTTTCCTTTTGTTACTCTAAAAATCTCGAATAAAGATCAGTGTTGGATGACACCATATATCAAACTGATGCTGAAAAACGAAAAGAATGCGTTAAGGAGAGGTCGGATTGCCATAGCACAAAAAATTAACAAGATTTGTCAAGTGCAACTTCTTAATATTAAGAACTTTGGCTCGAACCAAAGGCGAGATAACATTGATAATATTACACATAGAAAAGCAAGTAGTAAGTGTATTGATTGGAATAATTTTCATGTCAAGAAATTTGAATCATTTTAATTGCACACCACTAAGCGGAGGAAAACAAAATTGATTTGCTTCAAAATAAGTGTTGTATGATAATTCAATTTTCAAGTTCATTACATGCTTTACAACAAAGTGAAATAGCGCGATTTAAACAAGAAGGCTTAGTCAGCAATAAATCAGCATAGATGGTTTTATAGATTAATAGGTTTTGGTGTAAAACGCGTTTGAAATAGACACTTTCAATTTTTCTATTGAAAAATTGACGTCGTTGAATAAAGATTTTTTAAAATCCTTGCAATTCTTTAAGAGATCAACAAAACAATATGCAATAGTGAAATGTCAGACAAAATCTTCCTGACAGGGATTGATCATAGATGCTTTTCCAGATAAAGAAACGTCAGAATTTATTATTTTATTGTCTCACTAATGTATTAACATAGCCAATTTTATACGCTCGAAATTGAAGATAATATTTCTCAGATTATTAAAGGAACCTATTTTCTTCCTATGGATCCTCATGTGCTTAATGAAGCTCTTGCCAATCGTTCCAAAAGGAAAAGTGATGTGGTATGCTACAAAGAAATTCTACACACACAAAGTGGAACTGAATTGCCCGAAATTCCCTTGGGGAGTTATATCACATGTTTTTAAATCCTGTACAAAATCAGCTTCCGGTCCGAATGATATTATTACATAGTCTTGTAAAATATCAAAAACTCGCTCATACAATTCAGACCTTTCATAACAACCATTAAGGTAATCATCGAGAATGTCACAAGTGTGGGTTTGTGTAACCTCATCAAAGAATAGGGATCCATAATGCATCTTTTCTGAATCTGACATGTCGGCTCTAATCAGTTATAATTTCTTTTACCTAACCCAAATTCGAAACATCGCACACTTCTATCAAAAACATTTAATTGGTGTATAAAAACTCTAAACTTTGCACAAAAGCATGACGAAGCATCAGTATTGTAATAAATATAAAATATTATCTCTGTTCTACAAAATTCAAGCATATCCTATCTATCTTATTTCAATTCAAATCTTTACAAATATCTCCTTTCCTTAATGCATATATTAAATTGAATGAGCGATGGCAAAAATTTGTTTCGATAAAAATTCTAATGGCTTTCATCATATCAATTAAATTGTGGAATAATCTAGCCTAGAAAAAATTATTCTAATAAAACGATGTACATTAGGGGCCGGTAATCCACTTCATGCATTCAAAACATACATCCAACACTGAGCACATACACAAACATTGATTATATTATTATATTGTATATTACATTTGTAGTTAATTATTTGTTTATATTTTAATTTTTGTATACATATATTGAGCAAAAATTTAACTCTTATATAAATATTGGAAATAATTTCTTTTAATTTACAAGTATAACAAATTTAATATCTTTTACATGCAATATTTGCGAACTAGTTGGGGG
>CABFPE010000343.1:861689-872254 GCA_900660155.1 Hofstenia miamia | reverse complement strand
GCGTCTCAGGTCAAAGGCCAACCCTCTTGACCAATCACAAAAAAAGTGGAACCTCCTTGCCTCCACCTCTCGACCAATCAGAAAAAAGTGGAACCTCCTTGCCGCGGCTTCTACTACTAATATGTACGTAAATGATTTGAGTAATCATAGCACACGTAATGTTATACAATATGCTGATGATACTATGCTATTTAGTTCATAGTCTCCTGGAATTGCTATAAAATTCTCGAAGAAAATTGCACTCTTCTTGCACAATATTTTGTTCACTAAAACTAAGAATAAACCCATCTAAAACTCAATTTTGCTTAATTTGACCCAAATCTAACTAATTCCACAAATTTTTCACAATTTAATTTGAAATTAAATGACACATACATAGAACAAGTATCATTTTTTATTCTCAACTTAATTTTACAAAACAAATAACTAGTGTCATTAAGAAAATTGCCACTTCAATAAAGGCTCTTAGCAATGTACCACAACAGCTTCCAACCACAACAAAAATTCAATGAAATCACACATTAATACTAAGGCACTTTAATTATGGAAACATACTATATACCGACATAAATCAACAACTTTTGAATAAATTCAGTGTGCAAATAAAATGGGCTATAAAAATAGCAGTTAATCATAAATATATAACAAAAATACAGAAATCAAGAAATTAACAAAAACTTTTCTTTAATCTACAATGCATTATTTATAAAAATATATTAACTACTATTTTTAAAAATGTTTAAAAATATTGTTCCATTCTACAAATCCAATTTTCTATCCTCTAAAATATTGCTTAAACAATCATGGCACCCTAAAAATTAGGCCCCTTCCACATAACAAGAAAAAATGAAAAATAAATCTATCGAATAATTTACTTAAATCTATGAAACAAATAAATAAATTAAAACTATTCAAAAACGAAATTAAAAAATACTTCTGTAGTTATACAAAGGAAAGGCTTGAATACAAATGGCGAGGTTTTAAATTTTATAATAGTGATTATTCAATAGACCGCATCTAACCTAAATTCGCCGTGGCCCAAGCAAGTAATTGTAATTATATTTGTATGTGTTTTGTTCCTTTATTTCTATTGTTTGACGCTACTTAGAATTGTAAACAGTATTTTATATTGTAAAAAGCAACTCTAGATATAGATATTTTATTTCAGATGTCGAAAAAGATGATTGCTCCCTCTGTGTTTGAGTTAAGATCACTATATACAAAGTCAAGGAGACAAATAAGATGATTGTCGAACATCAAAACCAAATGGTTTGATGCGAGGATAGAGAAATTTGAATAAAAGACATTCAAAGACATGGAGATCTTGACAAGAAAGAGATACATACAAAAATACTATAGAATAAATCTAACAGATTAGGAGATTGCAAGTAGGGGTTTTGGAATAATTAGATTTTAATTTGCTACTTAAAAGCTTTGTTTTCAATGTTGTTTATCTCTTTAAGCAATGAATTCCATGTTCGTTTAACTGTATTAACGAATGATTCATTCGAAAATTTTTTTCTTTATTTAATGCAGACAAAATGCTTTGATGTGGAGGTCAGTTTATGAAATTGTATTATAAGGTGGGACGATCTTGATAAGTCTTTTAAATTGCCACCACACTATTCAAAATGACAAGCTGTCTTGGAAAAAGGTTTGATTTGGAAATTTAGTCCTTAGTTCGGGAAGAATTTTTCTTTGAAACATTTAGTGCCAATCTAAATTGTACACCAAGTTTCCTAAACCAAGCTTTTTTGTATCAGTAGATAAAATATTTGCATAATTTAGATGACTCACTATAATTGCCTGAAAAAATTGAATTATTGCACAAGCTGGTAATTGCATTACTACCATTGACATGTTTCTTATACCGACGGCTAATTTTTGAAGTATTGCGTTAATGTGGGAATGTGAAAGTACCAGAAGGTATCAAATTCAGTTTCTTCACCCACACGAAGATAAGTGTGATAAATATGAAAATGATTTAATTTAGCTGAAGCAGTTTTTACAGGAGCAGGTATCCCCTTTTATAGAAAAATAATGTTTGGTATTTTCACATTGGTTTTACTACGCAATAAGCGAAAGATATTTTTAAAAGCATTCTATAATTTTCATCAATTTGTAAAAATAAGAATTAAAGTGTTTTAATAGAAAAAATTTCAAGAGGCAGTTACAATACCAAGTTGAAGTTGTTCTGTGACTTCATACATAGAATGAGTTCAGTCAAATTCCAACAGCTTTAATTTATAGGAATGTATATTTTGATAAAAGACCCTTATACAAGGTGCCCGTTTGTGGTATTGAATAGAAATATCACTTATTCTTGTAAAAAAATGCTTCTTTGAAGTATAAGCAGGTTGGGCAAAATTTTTACTAAAAGATCGGCAGTGTTGTTTTATCCTCAAAAAGCAGATTTGAATTTTAATTGTGCTTGAAAATATACATTCATCACACTAGATAAAATAGTTGACCAAGAATTTTGATGTGTATAATTCGATTGGGTCAGATTTTAAAAAAAATTAGATTCATTTGCGTTTGTTTTTGGTGAAAACTGCTGCACTGTATTAGAGGCAAAAACACTAAGTGTTGGATAGACAACATGAGTGAATCTTACCATTTGGGAAAACAGACATTTTAAAAAAATTGATTTACTGATGACATTATTTCCAAAAATCCACCGAACATTGAAAAGAGATAACATAAAAATACATTCATACAATAAAAAACATTAAATGACGACACAATCATTTGATAATTTTACTATAAATTAAATAACATTTATCTAAAACTAAATTTCAAACACGCAGCGTCTCATTAAGAAGTCTTTTGACAGAATGCTTTGTTATTCGATTGTTATTCTCCGTGAATGAATGACGTATCTAAACAACAAATCAATTATTTACTAAGAATCATGAGAAAGATAAAATGGATTAATTAATTAAGCTACCAAACTTGTAATCACTTGTTAATTACACACCCATAAAATACATTTACATGTATAAGGTGGAAAATAAATTAAAATTTTTTCGGTTACCTTGTAAATAAATAGGAGTAGTTTAAATGTGTTAAAAATAGTTTTTTATTGGTGAACTATATTCCTAAAAAACTTCAAATTGTAAAATTTTATGTCGTATATCAATAGGAATTTAAAACGAAATATATTATGAAAAATTAACAACATGTTATTTAAACAAAATAACACTAAAATCAAATAAAGAACACACAAATACAAATGAGTTTCAAAAATGTGCATGCTAAAGCCAAAATCAAGAGGATTTGTATATATATATATATATATAAAATATGAGGCAACGGCCAATTCATCAGTTAATTCCACAATGCTAACATCAAGACGATCTTGAATTTTATTTAAAATCACAGCATCTTCAGGACTAGAAACGAATGTGATTGCCACTCATTTAGTTCAATAACGACCACAATGCTAACATCAAGACGATCTTGAATTTTATTTAAAATCACAGCATCTTCAGGACTAGAAACGAATGTGATTGCCACTCATTTAGTTCAATAACGACATGCACGTGCAACACTTTGTATCCCCTAGCATATCATAGCGAGCAATATAATGAGCAATCTTTCAAAAATCTATTCCACTGGCGAGCAAATTTTTTAGAAAAATTCTTTTTCGAAAATCCTGCTAGGACAATAATTATTCTTGTTTAATTCCCCGGTAAATGCTCTAGAAAGGAAATTCTGATCAAATAAATATTCAGTCAGGGTTTCGCATCTTGGAACAGAACTAAAATAAATTTCAAATAAGAACTATCAATAATTTGAGAGGTAGTGGCTGGCTCCAGCTAATTGGTGATCAACGTCAAGCCTGGAAATTGCATGGTGTCATCTAGTCGAATGCAGAGGATCATGCTTCGTAACAAGGAGAACCTAGGTTTGCATCTTATTCAATTGCAGGTTATGGAATAGTCGGTACGCCTTTTATCAGCTATTAAACCACAAATTTGTTTTAGAAACTTTTCGGTGAGCAGCGATGCTCCACCAGATGCACTGAAGACCAGTGGTGTAAATGAGGCACTCTCTTGGTACTGCCTTGTTTTAAAAAATGACAAAAAATTATTGGCAATACTAGGATTTTCAAAATGTTTAATAAAATCATTATTTCAGAGTTTCTACATTTTGACATATGCTAAACGGCAGGGATCGTTAACAAATGTATTTTATTTAAATATTTTGCAATAAAGTAAATACAATATATTAATTTTTATTCGTAAATATATAATATGTTCATTTTTTGTAAAAATACACCACAACATACTAAAATAAATTGATAGTGGTGTTTTACAGGAGGGACCAGGGATGTTAAAATAATAATTTATTGGAAAAATAATTGCAATAAATTATTGCAATAATTTATTTTGCTTAATTTTACAATTGCAATTATTTATTTTAACAATTTGTTTATTGCAATAATTGACTTAAAATAATAAAATTATTTTTGCCATTTATGACATTCAAATATTTAATTTATTTTGCTTATTTAATCTAGACAATCGCAGCCAGTGTGGCGACAGTTTATGTGCTGTTGACAGTTTATGTGCTGCACAGTTTCTATAGTTTGTTTATATAACCTTTATGTTTTGGCGCTCTCAGAGCTGCGCAGCCAATCATATCGCGGTACCGTTATATCCAGATGTCATTAAGTGTTTCAGTAAGTCTGTTGTTTGTCTGTGAAAATTTTAGTTAACAATGAGTAAAGAGGCTGTTGCATTTTACTTTAAAGAAACTCAGCCTGGTGAATTTCTTTGCATTTGCGGAATAAAACGAAAGCAAAAGAAGCATAGCGGTTATAGCAACTTATACAACCATATAACTGGGGCTCACCCCCAATGGAGGACAGAGATTTTACAGGGTCAATCAACTTTGACCGGTGTAACCCAATCTGGCAAAAATTTGTTTTCGTGGATTAAATGGATTACAGACTGTAATTTGCCGTTTAATTTTGTCGACGAACACTGTACAAGAGCGTACACAAATTTGAATCCCATATGTCGACAAACGCTTGTGAACAAAGTAGATAAGCTTGTTGAAAAAGTGGAACAAAATATTTCGTCTAAATTACCGGAAAAATTTGGCATAATTGTAGATGGTTGGTCTGTTGAGTCGGAGCATTATATTGCTGTATTTGCCTCATACCAAGAAAATGGAGTTGCCAAACAAAGACTTTTATAAACAGAGAAGATAACGAGTTAAAAGAATTATTCTTGACTGCCAATGAAGAAGTTGTTCTTGATCAGATGATGTCAGAGCTGAAAGACTTAGACTCTGTAACAAAGAAACTCCAGGCCGAGTCAACAACCATGTCCGATGCTAGAAGTTTGTTTGACGCTGTTATTAGAAAATTTCCAGCTCTAGCAAAGTATCTGCAGTTTGACTCTAAAATTGTCCATAGCAAGGAGTTTGAACGAGCTGTTGTTAAAGCACAACGAGGTGAGCCTTTAACAGATGTTGACCAGCAATATATACAACATTTTAAGAATTTTGTAGAGGTTGAAGAAGATGAAGAACCTGATCTGTCATTTGCAGACACTGTTTTAAGTTCAAGTCGGAAGCGAGCCAAGTCGGGTTACTCTTGTGATTGGGTTCCGGCTACCTCTAATTTGTGTGAAAGAAGTTTCAGTGTTGCGAAGAACATTAAGTCGCCACAACGCAATCGACTTTTGCCTATGCACTTAGAAGCGCTTATGTTTCTAAAAGTAAACGCTTGTTTTTGGAATGAAAATTTAGTTTCTAAATTGTAAATTGGCATTGTATTTTGCACCAATATAATTTACAATTATTGCAATAATTTATTTTTAAGCATCAACAATAGCAATTATTTATTTTTAAAGTTTTGCAATAACAATTATTTATTTTTACCTACAATACTATTGCAATACAATATTTAACATCCCTGGGAGGGACCGAAAAAATATTTTTTCAAGTTACAATAATTCCAATACAATAAATATATATTTTTTGAAAAATACTATTTAAATACAATATTGTTGATCACTGCTACAGGGTGTCTGTCAAAAAGTCAAGAAATTCAATGTACAGAATACTAGGGAAGCTTTTTTTAAAAAAACTTGGTCACATACTCCTAGAGGCTGTAAAATGTATTATGCATTTTAAAATTTCAAATTTTTGGTAAATTTGGCGGATTTTTATTGTTATTGTTATCATTTATCAACAAGAAATTAACTCAATTTTTTTGCCAAGGTTTATTTTGAATATGCTTGAAAGTGCCTCAAAGATAGTTGTGTCATTTGTTGGACCTGTGTTTGTCTAAACAGCAATGTTTGAAGAGATTAGTCATATGTGTGTGATGAAATGCATATAAATGTAATGCTGTAATAATCATGGACACATAAAACATTGTTGTTACGTCCTCAAAATATTGCTTTTTTAACAACCAAAAAGCAACCTAAAGTTATGTTGTGGTAACAAATTTATTTCAACTAATGAAATTTTACCATTTTGATGTTAAAACAACTACATAGCAGCACAAAACAACGTTGTTTCGACCTTAAATTGTTATCTGGGTATCACTTGGCTGTGGAGTTTGCAATATCATAAAGGGGGTTGCTTCAAAAAATAGTATTACTATAAGGAGTCTTAAGACCAGTATTTCATCACCTTGTATTAGGCCACCTTAGCATGCCTATGAAACTATTTTAACAATTGAAGCATGTTTTACTGACTATGGATATTGCAATCATGATCAATAAAGACCAAAAGCAAAAAGAACATAGACGCTAAAAATGTATATCACAAACCTAGTTTTAAAATTAGTTCAAAATCTGACGAGAAGAATTCCCCCTTATCACTCCTTGTGCATACCTCAACATACACTTAAAGATTTTAAACTGTAATGCAAACACTGTCTATATTAAATATTGCATGGGGCTAAATGTATTGGATATGTAGGAAAAAGTTAATTTTCTTTAAAAATAAGGAATTTAAAATTTTAATATAATTCATGAAAAAATTTGCTAAATTTCCAAATCAAAATTTTAATAATTTGCTCATTATTTTGTAAAGCGCCAAATCCTTTTAAAAAAGGAAAAATTTTATTTTGTTTATAAAAATAAGTATTCAAAAGTGCCTTCATTAAATCGAAAAGTTGTTAAACACTACTAGACCATTTCTTTGAGGTAAAAAATTGGTAAGAATGTAAGAGAATATTAAAAATCTTAGATTGTGGAAAAAACCATATGTGTTGCAGTGTGCAATATTGTATAAAAATCAATGAGAAATTTTCAACAATCAAATTTTATTTTGATTAATAATTATTATAAGTGCTATCAAGTATGCAGGTAATTTTATTTATATGCAGCATTGGTTGGTTTTGGAAATCACTCAAGTTTCATAACAATGCACTATTTTGAGATGTTATAACGCCAAATATAGGGGAATAGTTTCTTTCAGAGGGGGAACATCCCCATAAATGGTTTAAGTGAAATACGGGGGGTAACCGTATAATGACGCATGTAAAGCACAGTGACATCTACCAATTTGCTGATGAGACATGTCTAATTAGTGCTAAAAAATTCCTTTGACTCTAGACTCTAGAATTACTTCCAAACAGAAATAGAACAATTGAACAATTATGTTGCAAATAATCTACTAAAACTAAATGTTGCAAAAAGGTTATTTAGCAGTTGAGATAAATAATGAATCAAATTTTAAAAATTTCTTCTAATAAAATTAAAAAAAATACTGCAGCAATGTTATATCAAACAATTATCATAAACAACTTATTCAATGTTTTCTGCTTGCCTCATTTTCAGTATTGATCATTTCTCTTAATGTGCTCTAAACTTTGAAAAATACACTGTCTAGTTAGAATCTACTTTAATACCCCTTAAATTTAAAAGATCATAATATTATTCAAAATACCGTGCAGGTACGAGTGCAATTGCAACGCCCACGTGTAAGCTTAAATGGTTGTATGATCAACGGAAATTATTAATTTTTCTTATCATTTCGAAATAAATTACAGCTGTCCTTTTAATAATTTAACATTTTTTAAAACACGAGGTTTTCATAATACCCATAATTCAGCAAAATATTGAAAATATGTCAAGCAGATGATAAAACTGGTAATACTTTCTTGCTATTTTGATGGAATTGTATACAGATATATATTCACTGTTTTTTGCATAGGCTTAGGCCATTTCTGATTTTTATTTTGGCCTAATCTTTGGGCTAGACTTTGTCTGAATTTTAAAAATCTAATATAGGTCTAATTCTTTGCATTTTCTTGTATTTAAAATAAATTTATGCTTATGGAGCTAATCAAAATTTCACTTTTATCATTATTAATTCGACATTTGCACAATTGGTATTTATCTTCAGCAAAATTGACTGAGGCGGCTATAGAAGAGAGATTTGTTGGAGCCAGGAGTTCATTTGTTGTGGAGATAAAAAGTGTTGGACAACATCGGATCCTGTGGTGCTGTTAAATTTGTTGCAGTTTCATCTGACAGTTTGTTGTTTATTTGAACACACTGAGATCAGTTAATAAGAGTTAATGCTTTTGATGATAAGTTGATGAGGCAGCCTAACAAAGGCTTTAGATAGGTCAAGGGAAAAGAGTCGAATATAGTCACATTCTTGGTGGTTGCAGATAAATAAGATTTTCAATGTTGATAACAGCTGAAGATGTTGAACCAAGTGGTAGGAAACCAAATTGATTCAGCTCAAGCCATTTCTCATAATGGGGCAAAAAGAAAAACTTTTGCACTACCTGCTCAAAGCACTGGGTGATCACAGGGGTAATTGATACCGGCCTCAGATTTGTTAACATTGGGTTTCTCTTTTTGGATTTGTTGAACAAAGGCTTTTTTCTATAAGTGTGGAAAACAGCAAGTCTTCAAACCTGTATTGAAAATCTGATGAATAACAGTAAGAAATCCGCATAACTTGTGACATTGTCTTAACTGACTATTCACCAATATCATCCCAAATATCCGACCCTCTTGAAAAGAGAATTCTCATATATCAACATAAATAGCTTTTGGAAGCATCAGAAAAATTAAAATGCAATTTTTCGTATTAGTGTAAATAGCTTTAGTGGACTTACTGACAAACTAATCGTAAAGCCAATAAATCAATTATACAAATTTGTTCTTTAATTACTTCAGAAATCTCTGAAGAGATCTTAAATATTAAAATTAAATTTTGCAAATTTAAAAAAATTAATGTTTCATTTTACTGAAACAAAAAATAAGAAAGAAATTTTTAGTTACAGATTTGAGGTTCCAGTTTGTAATGAACCGGATTAGGCGATTCCTTCGTGCAATTGACAACATTGAAACTTCGAATTTGAATTTTCACCTTACAAGACTTTGTTCAGCATACTAAATTTCCACAATTGTAATTCTTGAATTCTTTTTTAAATAAAAAATTGTAATATGAATTCAAAATTACATTGCCTAGAAATTCCACATATTGGCATTCGCCTATATCTAAATTTATTGGAGGACTTGTGGGGATGTCAACATTATACAGGGTGGCCATAAAGTCGCGCACCCAGGTAAATATTTGAGCATTGGATTGGTCGAAGAGGAACTATCTAGTGGTCCACTCAATCGCCTGATCTTAGCCCAATGGATTATTACTTTTGGGAACATTACAAAATTTAGTGCACGCAGTGAGAATAGAGGACATTGGTCACTTGCGAAGCAGAGTTCGTTATGCCTGCCAGATAATCAATGGTGATCAACAACTACTAATTCATGTTTAATATAACTTTCACCATCAAATTGACTTATGTATGACTTTCTCTGGAGAACATTTTGAACATCTGTAAATTATGTTTTTCTTGTGTCGTTTTATTAATAAAAATAACTTGCTAATTTAATATATGGTTTCTGTAAACATAAAAGACTGTAAGTTTTACTTTGGTGTGCAACTTTAAGGCCACCCTGTACATTGACAATATGAGCTTAAAATGGACCTGAACGTGAATTTATCCGAATATTCGCAACCCAAACAGGAACCGACTCGAAAATTTTCTTCCCAAACCAAAACATAGAAATCTTATTACAAGAACTCCATGTAGGACTCTGCATTTTTGTGATTTATAATTTCTGGCAAGTAGTATGTGTGTAATATTATGATTTTTTCCAATTATGCTTGATATAGGGCCTAGATTTCAAAACATATGTTCACCAGTTCAAACTAATTGCTGTATAAAAATTCAGGGACATTTCATACTTATTATCTTTTATTTCTTCACAAGGAATATTTTAGCATCCATTCGAAATTCTCTTGTTCTGACAGTGTCCAATGAAAATGCTTAAGTAACTTTCTATATTGATATGCGATACAATTGGTTATTATGGACGCGTTAAGCAAAAACTCGAATGATTTAAATACAAGCAGGCTTACATCAGATTCTCTATGGTAATAACTATCTGTGATAATTCGACTATAGATTTCACTCACTTGTTGATTTCAAGAATTTAGCTATTAATTTAATATCGTCCTTCATGTTTGGGAAGTATGGACATAGGTGTCCATATTGTACACCTATGCCTCCTAAC
>CABFPE010000343.1:841909-852529 GCA_900660155.1 Hofstenia miamia | reverse complement strand
ATATATATATATCGTATGAAGTTGCCTTCATTCCTTTTGCAGAAATTGCGCAGAGGAATTCATCAAAAGCAAAAAAATGTTTTGTGTGTTTTTTCTCAGTAGCGCCTATTAAAGCGAATTTTCATATATAAGAGTTTAATAAATAAATTGAAGGTAAAGCTACTAATCAATTTATAAGAATTAATGCCTGTGATGATGATATTGATTCAATCAAAGTAAATTTATGCAAAGATTGTGTAATTGTTCTTTGCATAAATTGTCGCCTTAATAATCCTGAGGAGACAAAAACAAAGACCCATATGGTACATGCCTTAACCCCAAGCCGGTTCACTACTGCAAAGCTCGCCACCAAAAGTTGGAATACTATTGCAATAAACCAATACGTCATTTGTGCTATAGATTCTCATAATGGTCATGAGATGCGAACAATCCAGTTATGAAAAGAATTATGTAAGTATTCTCCGAATTTCAAACTCTGGTAATCAGTAAAGCTAACATCGCACAGTTTTAATACTAACTTGTGTGAAACAAGTAATTATATATATGGAGACTCTATATACACAACATTTATGAATTAAAATAGTGAATTTGTTTTTATTTCTGAATTATAACACTAAATATTACAAATCAAAAAAATATTCACAGCAATATGTAAAAAACAATATAATTTCCCCGCTAATCCCCGCGATTCCCCAGATTGATGAAATGTTAGGAAAAGATATTTTAGAAAAAGTTGAAGGCGGATCTGATTGGGCTAGTCCCATTGTTATAATTAAAAAACCAAATGGGAATCAACACATCAAATGTGATTACAAAGCCAGCGGCATTAATGTATCAATTGCAAGAGGCCTATTTTGTTTCAAAAGACTTCCACAGGGCATATGCACTGCTTTGGCTATTTTTCAATGTGTAATTGAAAACGTGCTTGGACCAGACCTTATTCACATTGTGATAGTTTATTAAGATAAAATCTTGATCCCTGCTACTTGTGAAAAGTCACTAAAAATCCTTCTCAAAAAAGTTTTGAAATGGCTGAAAGAAGGAGGCTGTACAATCTCATTGGACAAGTCAATAATGTATTCTGAAAGCTTGATAGATTTCTTCGATTGTGCAACTGGTTTGCAAAGTTCACTCCTAGCTACCGTACAATTGCAGATCCATTGTACTCACTTAATCGCAGAAACAGCGTGTTTCTGTGGACTGAAAAGCATAGCAAAGCTAAGGAAATGCTAATAAAGGCATTATGTTCAACTTCGTCCCTCCATGCGTATGATCCTTCCAAAAAAGTAACGGTGTACACAGATGCAAGCAGCATTGCTTTAGGCGCTGTCTTGACTCAAAATGGTAATACTGTGTATTTTCTCTTGAGGACGTTATCAACATGTGAAAGGAACTGTGCTCAGATAGAAAAGGAGGCCCTCGACATCATTTGGGCTTTGAAAAACTTCGACAGTTCCTTGCGGGCAGATACTTTACTATTATTACAGATTATTGGCCACTTGAATTTATCCTGGATCCTAACAAAAAAATTCCTGAAAATACATTTGCACAATTGATAAGATGGGTGATAAAGCTCATGGACTTTGATTACACAATTAAATATTCAAAGCCACATGAACTAAGGCATGCAGATTGCTTGTGTCGAATCGAAATAAACATGATTAGTGAACAAGACAATATAACTGACGTAAGTGATATACATCTGGAAACCAAACTTAACCCCATACTTCAACCCATTATTTTGTGCCTTTGGAACAATTCGTGGTCTAGATGCTTCCAAGCTGAGCAACTGTTTAAGAGAATCTCTCGGGAAATTAGTGAAAATAGTGATTGCCTAATGAAAGGCAACAAATACATCACCCCTGCAACTCTTAAAGATAATTGCATAAAAAAAGCCCACAAAGCGCATTTTGGA
This sequence comes from Hofstenia miamia, assembly GCA_900660155.1. Taxonomy (NCBI): domain Eukaryota; kingdom Metazoa; phylum Xenacoelomorpha; order Acoela; family Hofsteniidae; genus Hofstenia; species Hofstenia miamia. Next base: position 850,614 of record CABFPE010000343.1, on the reverse strand, counting down.
CTTAATAAAACATCCTACATCTTAAAGCAAAATTGCTGGTGGCCATCTATGAATGCTCAAATTCTAGAGTACATATGAAACTGTGACACGTGTCAGCAAAAGAAATCTCAATATAAACATTCAGATGCAAATCAAAATTGGCCATAAACTCACTTCCCATTCGAACAAGTACACTTAGATTTCACTTAATCAGATATATTACCCAGAAAGAATCTACTGATAATTGTTGACACTGAAACATCTTGGCCAGAATGCTATGTCATGGCCAATAGAAAACCAGAGTATATTATTCAAAATTTAGGAAGATTTTTTGCCAATTTTGGTGTTCCGCGAATTTTAGTATCTGATAATTCCCTGGAGCTCTGAGGTATACAGTTCAATCAATGGCTATTGGGAATTGGATGTAAACACGAGTACTCTCCTCCGCATCACCAAAGCTGAAATGGTCTTAAGAAGAGGATGGTACAAACCATTAAATAGGCCATTGCAATTTAGAGACCACACCTGGGATTCATGGTTTGGCTATATTCAACGCATTCTACTAACTTTGTGTGCATCAAAAGGAGGAGTAATCAACAAAGCTTGCAAATATATGAAACCTGAAGATAATGTTATATATCGCAACAACTCTCCAGCACAATACATCTCTCCAATTGGTCAGAACACTGTCTTATTGAGGCAGCAGAATAATGAGCCTATAATTGCTTCTAATACTCAAATTAAACATGTAAACAAAATAGATAATCAAATCTATTATCCCAAGAATAACGAAGATAAAGGCAGTGATTTCAGCCAAGACAGCAATACTGAAGGAATAAAAGAAGTTACTGAAGTTGCTCCTGAAGCACGTTCTCCAAGACCATTTGGTCGATACTTTCTCAGTGATCGACGAAACCCTGCCCTTCAACACAACTATAAAGTGTAACCCAATTGAGGACTTCAGGACTGATTCTTTAAAAACTTAAACCCTACTTTAAAGGGAGGATGCCGCATATGATTATCTGGTCCGCATGTGCTTGTTAAGTTGTAGACATCTTTGTATTTGTGTTAAGTTGTAAACGTGTTAAGTTTTAAACATGTTTGCCCTCATAAGGTTATTATTGAAAATGCTGCTTGGTATGAATAGACGTACATCTTATCTTAGATAGCTTTTTTAAAGCACATCATTATTACTTGTAGTTTTACTTAGCAACTATTATTTATTTGTTTAATGTGAAACACGAAACTCCTGTTGAAGCAATTTGTGTAATAAAAACAATCAGGCGTTAAAATATTAAGCACTAAAACAGAATCTGAGATGCGCATTTGTGACTCTGAAAAATCACCTCAAGTATTGCATTAATAAACCTTTAATAAATTATTTTATATAACTATTTTATATTACGTGTAGGCCTATAGTATATTCTTCAGCATTATATCTGTTACTTAATTTTTATTCATGTTTACAGGTGTTCCATTTTTATATGTTTACAAGTGTTCTATACTGGTTTATACAAACAACTTTTTATTTACTGGTTTACCGACGATATTACAAATAATAGTAATGCGAAAATGTAGTTGCTTGTAAACCAAGCTCTTTTACGACGTTTTTACATTAGTGTATTATCATTATCAAGTAATGCCGCTTAATTACAATACTCATTAAAATTTACATGAATTGTTTTTAAATATTATATAAATATTGAAAATATTAAATATACTTACTACAATAATCAGTGTTATTTTAAAGATACATATTTTGGAGAGTTGGCAAACGTTATTACGATTTCCTCTTTTGCAAAAGGCTGCAAAAAGGATCTTTTGCGTTTCCAGTTCATCTGCGTGTGTTGAACGACTTTTTCGCAACAATGGGTTGATTTTATCTAAGCTTCGCAGCAAGATAAAGCCTAATGTCCTACAATCCATTGTCCATATAAAGAGCCACAATCAGATGCAAAGTTTAATGAAAAAATTGCGAATTCCTCCATGTGAATGGGAATCAGTTGCACCCATAGAAGAACATTTTTGTGAAAGCGATTCCGATTAAAATTGTCATTGCTTATTAATATTATCATGATAATGGTTTTGATATTATTTTATATGCACTATTACATTTTTTGGTTTTCTTAATTTGGTTCTTGCGCTGTTGGCGGTCCGGGAATTTGCGGGGTGGATCCACACTTTTTGTCTGCGGTGGGTTTCAATTATAAAATCTATTATTAAACATCCTCATTATTTTAGCTAGATAATTAAACTATGACAAAGTTCTCTAAGCTAAATCAAGCTTGAATTATCCAGCTATTTTTCACTAAGGCAATTGTAATATTGCATCCTTTTTCACATTTCATCTGATATTATTTCATGTATTTATGTAGCATAAACAAAATTCAACAGTAACTATAAGTGGTCCAGGTTGTCTATGCAAAAAAAAGAATGAAGAGGAACCAGAACAAAAAGCCAACAGATATGCTATGAACCAAAACCTTGGTGCAGCCCATGTGAATGTATAGAAGATTTTAGCCTAATTGACCCCAAACTTTAATATAAGGCTACAATGTGCATTACTATCGAGTAGAATAGAAAAGAAAAATTTATAGTTTAGTTTTGTGGAAATTAAATCTTTATGAGATGATGTAAAGCAAGAGGATTCAGGTCAGACAGTAACATGCTGATTTGTTAGTTTTATTNAATGACTTTTCAGCAAAAATGGGTTGATTTTATCCAAGCTTCGCCGCAAGATAAAGCCTAATGTTCTACAATCCATTGTCCATATAAAAAGCCACAATCAGATGCAAAGTTTAATGAAAAAATTGCGAATTCCTCCATGTGAATGGGAATCAGTTGCACCCATTGAAGAACATTTTTGTGAAAGCGATTTCGATTAAAATTGTCATTGCTTATTAATATTATCATGATCATTGTTTTGAATATTATTTTATATGCACTATTACATTTCTTGATTTTATTAATTTGGTTCTTGCGGGGTGGATCCACATTTTTTATCTGCGGTGAGGGCTGGATTGCGGGAGTAGAATATTGCCCCCGCAATAAGCCTGGGGTTTCCGGCATTTCACTACTACATATGTCGTTGATTTCTTAAAGAATTTGCAATAGTTCTTAAAAATTTATTCTCAACATGACTTTTTTAATAGACAAATTTCATTCTTTTAAAGTCAATTATATTTAGCATACTGCATTCAACATTAATATCAATTTCCAGGCGCGTACCTAGGGGGGTCGTTGGATGCGAACGACCCTTTTTTTTAGATGACCTGCCCTTTTTCTGAATTAAAGCTACACCCCTAGTAAATGGTTGATCGTTGACTCATCGTAAATAAAATCTATCAGAATGAAAACGGTGTTATAAAATTTTCATATTTTATATTATATGTATTACATTACTGAATCATGATTGTTAATATACACATCACTAGAAAAATAACTTTTCATTTTTTGTAAAAAAGAATAGAAATGCCCTTTTCAGAAAAATCCGACCCCCTTATAAATTGCTATAGGTACGCGCCTGATTTCATATTCATTTTTCAATGTTACCATGGTTTTAAATGGAAATCGATTTCTTTTCTTAATGACAAAAAATAGATTTCCCAGAGATTGTACTTCTACTTCTGACAAAATTTTTTTTAATGGTTATCCAGAATAGGCTGTGCTATTGTGGGAAAAATTAGGCTCTTTTAATAATCTGAGCAATATTACCTTCAATTTTTCGCGTATGAACTTCGCAATCTTAATAAATTAATGAGAAAATCAAATAATAAATTATAATGTTTCGTTAGCATCTACAAAAGCTTCTATGATCAAACTTGTCAGGAACGTTTTTCAGACATTTTACTATTACATATTACGTCACTAATCTCTTAAAGAACTTGCAATGGTTTTAAAAATTGTAATCCCAGTATCAATAGAAAAACTGAATGCGTTGATTTCAAACACATTTTACATCAATACATATAGATCTATAAAACCTTCTACGATAATTTATTTCTGAATAAGCCTTGTCGTTTATATCGCGCTATTTAAATTTGTAGAGCACACAGGTTGAACTTGCTTTGTTAAATTTTAACGCAAACTAGCAAATAACGCCGCTTAACAGATAATAACGCTTTTGCAAGTCTTCCAAGTGGCGTTTGATAAAATTTACACAACTTGTAAGAAGCATTGTAGTATTTGCTTAGTAAAATTTGAACGCATCATATCAAACGCAGTTTAGCCATTAAAAACTCTCTTGCAAGACTTCCAAGTGGCATTGGAAGCAATTTACAAGACTTCTAATTGTAGGCTGCATTAGCTATTATTAAAACAGCTTAACAAGCAGCTTTACTGTTTTTCAAATTTAATATAAATTTTATTGAAAACTTTTTGAGATAAAATACAAACAAAACAACTAAATAGAAACGTGGCGAAAAATAGTGTGAAATAATTCAGAAGCCGTTTATTTCTAAACAAATTCAGAACTTAAAATTTGGCCTACTTGAAATTATGCTTATAGTGTTAATTGATGAATTTCCTATTTTCAGACAAAATCTCATACGTGCTGTAATGCTCATCTGCGAGAACTTAAGTAGAGTTTTCTATTGAGATATTTGAATGGTAAACATATGTAGTGATAGATGACCTGGTGATGACTACCATAAAAGATAAACCCTAAAATGCAATTTGCCATCTTTTAACATTTTTAATTTTTTGTACAAAGTTCAATCTTGTATTGAAGTTATTCAATAATATAAACCTGAATAAAGAGATTTTTCTTATTTCTTTGGATAGTGCACTATTCCTCAAACAAATTACGAGACAATCATATACTCATTATTGCAATTCCAATGGAAAAGTTAATATCGAAAATAAGAATTCTATTCACAATCTCGCCAAGTAAATGCAAGCACTATGTAAATGCTATCATTCACGTGTTGTTTATGTAAGATGAATTGAATATAAAATCTCAAGATCAACATCTATGAAAATGGAATCGTACGTAGAGTTGTCAACATATGCTTTGTGCTTAGATATATATCGTGATCCTCATAGTTTAAGCTGTCATCATTCCTTCTGTAGGAATTGCGCAGACGAATTCAGCAAAAGCAAAGAAAATATCTCGTGTCCTTTGTGTCGGTCACAAACACAGGTAGCGTCCATTAAATCGGATTTCTGTATAAAAGAGTTTATTAAACAAATTGAAGGTAAACCTACTAATCAATTTATAAGAATTAATGTCTGTGATGATGATATTGATCCAATCAAAGTAAATTTATGAAAAGTTTGTTTAATTGTTCTTTGAATGAACTGTCGCCTTAATCATCAAGAGGAGAAGAAAACAAAGACCCATATGATACATGCCTTAAGCTCAAAGCCGTTCACTAATGCACAGTTCTCAACCAAAAGTTGGAATACTATTACAATGACACAATGTGTAAGACCTTTATTGCGTCATTTCTGCTATAGTTTCTTATGATGATTATGAGAAATAAACAATCCCGATACAAAAGAATTATTGATAACCGAAGTTGCAAATAATATCGAAATTTTTAACCCTCGATTAATATCAAGATTTTGACAAAATCTAATGCATTATTTGCAATTTTTTACAAAAAAGACATTGTTGAAGTTTATTCAATTGTTAGTGAAAACAATCAAGTAGCTATTATTGGAACTTCAGGAAATGGCAGCAAAAGAAAATTTATGATTGAAAATGTTCTACTGAATATTGTAGCAACTACTGAGCAATTCTACCAAACAACAACATGCTAGTTTTATGCTTTGTTGAAAGAAATTATCCTGATCGGCTATTGGAAGTAGACAGTAAACTGATAGAATATAAAATGTTCGAGTTTCCTTTTGTAAATCAGAAGAAATTGCACACGTTTACTAGAAGCCATGTAGAAATACTTATGCTTCGACTGTTTTTAAATGCAGAGTAAAAACAAAGTCTTACGAAAAATCCAAACTGCCAGAACAATGGAAAGAGCATTTTTTTAAAATCTTGAGCTTAATTAAGACTTGGATCACATTGTTTCTGTTCGTTTCAAGGAAAATCATTTGTTTTTCTTTAAAAGTCAGGCGATTTTAGTCTCATTTGGCTTATCAGAGAATTACTACTGGGGAGTTGCATTTCTGTCAGAAAATGTGTTGATAGCTAGTTCAAGCGATTATTCTCTGAATACTTTCAATGTTGCAAATTGAAACCCGTTGAGAAAAATTAGGAAACTTGTTAGTGTTGAACACAGTGAAGAATATGAAGTAAGCAGAACTCCAATTCTTCTATCTGCTGCGAGTGATTCATTGATAATATTCAATCAAGTTTGTAAAATACTCAAACTGAAACTAAAGTGAGATTACTCCTACTTCATTCTTTAACATTTGTTTTTACACTTTAGCCAAATAAAATCACATTGCTGTCTAACTTTGGTCCATTATTATAGGCAAAATTGGCATATCTATCATTTATATTTATTTCAGTAATGAATTTTCTGCAAGCCTATTACCAAATTTGAATATCTTGTGGCATTGGTAGGTCTAATCGGGAATATAATTTAATGCAATGTTGAGAATTTCTATTAAAGCGGTTCGTTCGACCAGAAATTGTTGAAGAGATTAACAAGTTTTCCTTGAAAATTTCGAATTTTTGTAAAAGATTTAATTCCTCTCCATACCCTAGAGTTCATGTATTTAGGTTTTGAGCCGATGGAGGCAAAAATGAATTTGACTGTTTCTTGATGTGTGGAAAAATATTTTGAACCCATTGAGGCTTGCAATGCGCAAAATGAGAGATCGCGGCATGGCTTGATGAGACAAAATCAGCGCGCGAGAAACAAAGTGGAGAACAAATTTTTTCGTGAGTACGCAAAATTTCACAGAAAAATATAGGGGAAACATGCTAGGCCATGTGCAAATTCCAAAAAACTACCAATTGAAATATAATTCCTTCGCATCAATATTGAACAGGGTTACATTTGGGCTGATCCTAAACATGGGTCAGGCTTGGACAAGGGCGGGCTGTGTTTGGGGTTAATGTTTTCATTGGTGTTTCAAATGCATGAGAAAATTTAAATTTTACAAATGATAAACACTTCCTTTCAGTTTAAAAAATCGGCCCAGTTCCATTTTGGCACAAATATTTTCCTGTATTATTTTTAAACAATTAAATTTTCTACCAGTTTCTTGCACATTTGAGACGTGGAAACGAATTATGTTCTCAATTTATAAGAAATCTTAAGCAATCTTTTCTGCAATTAAAATTCACACAAGCATACCATTTTTTTAATTGTTTGTATATACGTTGGTTTGCAGCAAAATCAGTAAATAATGCTACTTGAAAAGAAATGCGTGATATATCAAACTTATAAATATTCAGCATCTTTAGTCTCACTTATAATGTCCATTATGACGTCAATTCTGAATGCTAGTTTTATCAAAATATGTATATTTGGGCATGCTTTGCGCACCCAAAAAAAATTATCGAGTATTCAATTGCATATCCAAGCAAGAGTGCTCTGTTGCCAATGCTTAATTGTGGTAATTTAGTATTAATAAAATGTAATATTTTCCTAATTTCAATTGAAAGCTGTCTGCGCAACCATTTGCACTTTAAATAAATTCTGTTTAACCTAATAAAAATATTCGGCAAACTGTGATTTGTTTTGATAAAAGCAAAACGCAATCATGCCTAGAGCAGAAATTATAACTCTGCAAGCACCTGAATGACAAATGAATTCAATGAACTTATACCTGTTTGTATTGAAATTCCGTCACTTCATTAAAAAAACACATTCAATAATTTTCGTAGCCAAATGATATCATTTACAGGAGGAGCTCACATTTGCTTCAGGAATGTTTGAACTCCGTAGCCCCAATGCCTACGGCCCTGTATAGCACGTTTATTGTATTAAAGTAAGACTGCAATTTGAATTTCAACACAATTGCATTAGCATTGTTGACGGACTGACGGGGATATGAACCTATGCACACATTAATCAATACATTATGCAAATTTTCCAATCAAATTTAGTGTAGTGCATATGGGCCTCTATGATGCAAAACACACTATCAGTGGCGTAAAAAAATTATTTTGGGCCACTAATAAATTCAATATTTTCAAATACACACCATAGGATTCTATTAGACTAGTTTCTTCAGGTATGGTCAAGTTCTATATTGGTCCTGGCTTCAATAAAATGCGTAGTAGTCTTACGTAGCAATGTGAGGCTGGAATCAGTAAATATCATATGACTACAGAGGACCGTAGATCCCTTAACAATTTGATCCCAATATTGTATTAAGTATGCTAAACAAGCAGACATGGAAAATAATGCTACATGTACACACATGTTCTAAATGACAAATAGGTGTTAATTTTGCATATCCATTATTAGCAATTACTGTTGGCCCAAAGACCAAATGCCATTATTGCTACGAGAAGTTATCCAACAATGTGATGTTACTTGCAAAGTTTTAGGCACTATCATTTTAAAAGTGTTTCAAGGAATTTAAAAGCATGACACTATGCTATTTATGTATAATTATTATCGTAGCTTTATTCTCAATTAAGAATCATTTAAAAAATAAAAAAAATAAACAATAAACTAGAATTTACTATTCGAGTTCCTTTGTGAATTTCTACAGAATTTATAATAATTATCATTAAATTCCGAACTTCGATTGTAGCTGTATTTTCAAAAATTTTCATCACCAAGGAATATATATATATATATATA
>CABFPE010000343.1:778569-804692 GCA_900660155.1 Hofstenia miamia | reverse complement strand
TATATATATATATATATATATATATATATATTATAGACAGACGCTCTTTAATTTAAAACATCATCAGAATAAATATACAGTTAAAACTAAATATGTTTACAGTAGATTGCACTTTATATAATTTAATATTGCATGTTCTTAAAATAAGTTCAATGATAATACTATTAGATTGGTTTACTTGCTTCTTGAAAATCTTTTGTACGTTATAAATGCATACTTTCATATCAGGATATCTAATTATTGGAAATCAATCCTGTGAAGTGGAAGTTGAAGAATTGTGTTGATTGCTGCCTATATGAGAAAACTCTTTATTCATAGGTAAAGAGGGAATGATATTTGCAGAGAAAGCATGATTAATGTGGTCATAAGAACATTGAATTTTTACTATGTATTATTCAAGGAGCATTAAAGTATGTCAAAAATATTCTTTCCTTATTGTGATAGTCAGTGTGACACATCACAACAGTGAAGCTAAGCTTAATGAATTATTGTTAGAAATGAGTAGGAATGAAGGTTTAATTTCAATGTTCCAATGCCAAATGATACTGATAGTTATTCTCAACAAAGTGATGCTATGCAAGCTTTCTGCAACTTTGAATACAAATTACTCAAAAAGTATGGTTTTGTGTGTAAAATTCTAGTCTCAAAATTGACTTAAATCAGTAAAAAAATCTGTCAACTAAATTTTATGTCACACTGTGTTATTAATGCTTCTCTAATTTTATGATGTTCTGATGTTATTCAGATATAAATACTTTCTTCTCTTAGTTGATGTTTGTGAATATAAATCTAATATTTCTAATGTATAATATATAACAATAATGTGTAAATTTCAAAATTGGACTGTCTGCCTTTTGAAAGTATCACAGATAAAGAATTACCTACTAATGCAAATTTTATCTTAATTGGTCAGAAAATTGCATTTATTTCTATGCTGTTTCATTTTAATCTAAAACCTGAAAACCGTGGCTCTTTCATTTTCATAAGAAAATATTGAAGTTGTTATTGGTAATGTTGTTTCAAAGGTAATAAATAAAAAAAGCTACATAAATTGAAAATAAAAACAAATACCAGCTTTGTATGAACATTGTAGGCCTCTTTTTTAGCAATTACTAAAGACCAATGTAAATTCAGAAAACGGAATGTCATATAAATTTAAGTTGAAATCAAATTATAATATACAATATTGTCAGACATCAACAATAATGCTAAATAATAAATGGAGGCCACTCAGATCCATATTGTTAACTGTATTCAATAAGTCCATCATTATCCTACCGATTATATTTAAGTATCCAATTACCATTAGCTTAAATTTTGCAAAAATTATTCAGCCTAAGCCCGGCCAAAATCAGAGTGCTCAATTTAAATGAGCTGTGCTTTTTCTTTTTATATATAAAGCTGCTTATATTTTAATCTTTTGCTTAGAATTTTATGGAATTTTATTGTAAATTGGGATAATGGCAATAGCTGGCATGGCAAACCTTAACTGCCGATTTTGAAGTGAAACCGATTATTTCAGTTAGCCATTTGCATATAAACAAACCTTAAGACAAGGAAACCAGCACAAGACCAATTAATTCTGCTACTCCTAATTTCAAACATTTTCTTAAAAATAAATTTTATATAAAAATGAAACTTGTGTTTATTTTAATTTGTATGTGCATTTTTTAACAGATGCTTACTAAAATATTTTGACAAGTTTTTGCACGAATTTCACTTATTAATTTCTTTTACTACAACAATTTATGGAATGTTTTAAGGAAAACATTATTTTCCTGCACTTTCAAGTAATATATCCCTTAAGATAAGAGGTTGGACATATAGATAAGATGTTTGCATTTTTTGTTTATTAATCCTTAAATGCATACTTGCAACAAGAATACTCACGTGGCCTGAATACCAGAAGGTGAAGAATTTCGGTATTTAGAGTCAACTTATTAATACTATTTTCTGTAGTACCCATCCTTTGAAATATCATATATTTAACGTTTCATAAGTTCTTCCTACCGCCATCACTAATTTATAGTATTTCCATAACTAATTATTATTATGATTGCAGTAGAGATGTGTCAGAATCCGGTATCGGCAATTACACAACAGGATCAGATATGCAGTATCAGATAAAACACAACATGGTTACCAGATTTTAGTGGATAATATGTTCTAAGGTAAATCATGATTTCAAAATGACGTTTTCGAGGAAAAAGTTATATTTTTCCTTGATATGGAAGTTTTCATGCAACAAAACAAGTCTTTATGAAATATAAAAAACATCTATTTAATAATTATTTGTTTTCATTCGCAAGAGGTCGATATTAATAGAGAAATAATGTTGTTCTTCATTAAAAATTAGTGCAACAAAAATTCATAAAAGTCATTTTTTCTTTTGGGCCATTTTGTAGACTATTTACAATTTGATGGTTTTTAGACATTGAGTGCAGTTAAATAAGAAGTATTAATTCATTAAATTCATGTTTTTGTTTTTTAAAAAATACGGCATAGTTTCATTAAAGTTAAGGTAAAACTTAAAAATCAATACTGGATTGTGACTGCTTTAAATCATTTGAACTAAGACATTTAAATTAATTCAATTTCAATTGTTGAAATTCCTTGCCAAATCTCGAGAAGTTTAATTGCTAGCTAATTGTTGACCTGACCTACTAATCAAAGTGTTTCTAAGACTGGCCATATATGCTGGTAGCTGAAAATTTGAGGAACTATATAAATAATTATTTCATAGATTCTGCAAGGCACTATTGTTGCAGAATTGTACCATGCGTATTCAGGCAAAATATATGAGTGTTCACAATCTAATTGCTTTAATTAAGGTTGCTACCATAAAAAATTAATGTTGTTCAATGTTCGACAGAGTTGAAATTCCACCAGATGTTGTTTTTACCCCACTCTTGATACCTGTGAAATAATCGCCTATATCAATTCATGATTAGAAAATACCGGTTTCACTATTTTACTGAAAGGCGAAAGGGGATGGACATTTAAACCGGAATTGTATGCCAAGTTACAAAAATGTTCAAGCAACATCGACATTCGTTTAGAAATGTTTCTTTATGCTAAGAAAACTTTTAGCTTATGACAGAAATCTTAACCACAATAATATATTAAAATTTAATGCTGTTATTAAATTTAGTGAAATAGTTGCTTTAAAAAATTGACTTTTTATTTTCTAAGAGTTTTTATATTTGTTTAATATTTTGTTCTCAGTAATAGAAAAGCGTTTTATGTTTTGCTTAAATTGATCACTTTGAAAAATGGATTGTAATATTTTAGGGCATGTTTAACTAAATTAAAATATATTATCAAAAAATAAAGTCATTTTGTATTTTTTAAAGTCATATTTCTGATTGCCATATTAATAATAGAATAATATTTTATCTGGTAAATTATCCGGTATCCGGTATATTCAATTCACTATCCGGATCCCATTCCTAGATTGCAGTTGTCCTTTTTATCAACTAGAGTACACATCATTTCTTATACATTGAATTATTGAAATTCTCTGCCAAAATACATTTACTTCTATAAGCACAAATAAGTAGGAGTTTTCAGAAACGCTCTTTTCTTGTTGTAGACAAAATTCACATGTCAGAATATTGCACCAGCCAACAATGAAGGGCTGATTAAGTTTAATGAAAATGTTTTTTGTTAATTCAAGAGTTTAATTTTTCCAATGATTTTTAGTATAGACAATACCAATTAAAACACTAGGCCCATGCCTGGCACGGCCCAATTTGTTATGTTGAAAATCCGGCACATCCCCACCCGAATCTATTCCCAACCCAATTCCAACTCTGGTTATGATTAACCATGTGCATTTCGAAAGAATAACAACTGCAGTCATTTACTAAATTTTATTCAAAATTATTCCTATAAAGAATTATTAAAATTCTTAGGTATATATGATTTCCGTATTTTAACATCATGTGTTCAAATTGTTTAGCATTTAAAGGGATGCAATCAAAAACTTTAAAAATGTGCGACATCATGAATGCAGCAAATTGAGTAAAGCGGAGTTGCAGGTACCTACAATCCTCGACTTAACTGATAGTAAATAACTTTAAATAAAACATGTGATGAAAATAATATTTTAAAACATTCTTGGTAATATTTGTGATTAGAATTTGGAAATGGAAAAGCAATTAAATGAAGCTAATGTCAAACAAATTCACTGTTTGGACAGTGTTGTTGAATTTACACCAAATACAAGTCTTAATAGTCCTCAGCTTCCGCACTCAGAAAAAAAGCAATTCAAATGTAATGAGTGTGATTATCAATGTTCACGTGCTAGTAGTATGAAGATACATCAACGTAGACATTCCGTTAAAAAGCTATTTAAATGTGATCAGTGCACGTTCGAATGTTATCAACTTACAAATCTGAAACAACACGAACTTAGGCATTCAGGTGTAAGACGATTTAATTGCAATGAATGTGATTACAAATGTTTATATCTTTTATCAGTTGAAGCGACATCAACATAGTATATTAAGTGGTATAAAACCACTTAAATGTGATCAATGTGAGTATCAATGTTCATATGCTAGTTCTCTCAAGCGACATCAATATAGGCACTCTGATATAAAGCCATTTAAATGTGATCAGTGTAGTTATGAGGCTTCATGGTCTGAATGCTTAGAAAGTCATATGCTTTCAAAACACTATGGTTTAAAGCCATTTAGATGTGATCAGTGTAGTTATGAATCTTCATGGCCTGCATATCTGAAAAGTCATAAGTTTTCAAAGCATTGTGGTATAAGGCCATTTAAATGTGATAAATGTAGTTATGAATCTTCATGGTTTGGGAATCTAAAAACTCATAAGCTTTCAAAGCATTGTGGTATAAAGCCATTTAAATGTGAAAAGTGTAGTTATGAATCTTCACGGCTTGGAAATTTGAGAAGACATAAGCTTTCAAAGCATTGTGGTATACAGCCATTTAAATGTGACAATTGTAGTTATGAATGTTCTGTTTTATCAACTGTTACAACATCAGCTTGGGCACTCTGATTGGAGGCTAATTGATTGTGATAAATTAGATTGAGTTCATTCATTTTAAAGCATCAATTTTTTTGTGGTAGAAAAGCTTTTGTATGACAAAATGAGTTCATGGAAGGCGTGATTCATTATTTTTGAAAGTGCATAGGTGATTGCCATATTTTATTTTACTTGTTTTGTTTTATTTCTGAATTGTATTGTGACTTTTTAATATCAGCAAAAAATTGTGTAAAAGTAATTTACATCTCTTAGATGTTTATTTGTTATGATTTTTAGAAAAAAGCCTGAGACATGCATGTCTTGTTTTCAATGTGCAAATTTTCTTTTAAAATCTGAAAATATGAGACGGTATATTTTGTCACTAAAATTGTAATTAAATAATAGTTTTTAAGCATGTACACGTTTGATTTTTGTCTATGGACATCAGTCAAATCCATAGCAGGGCAAAGCCTTTGCCAATTTGCAAAAATATTGAAAAATAGTCCCTCAAATGTATTTCACCACCTTAGTTTAGAAATTTTATTAAAACCTGAAGGGAAAATTCCACCATGTCGACTTGCACAAAAAACAGCAAGCACTTAAGAATAATCAATTGTAATTACAACACCTTGGCTGTATTGATTATCTCAAATTTCAAGGGCTAGATTGTTTGGATATGTAGGAAATGTAATACATTCTTTAAAAATTCATTAGCAATTCTTGAATAAAGAATCATGTGTTCACTTGCTTTAGAATTACAACTGTGTGACAGCATGAATGCAACGAATTGAGTATTGGAGAAGCCAGTACCGTATTCTGCCTAGAAAATTTGAAATTTATTCATTTTATTTTCAAATCATTTTATAGAGGCAAATTCAGAAATGAATAAGTTTCTTTCTACTTTTTTCTATCATTAAAATTAAAAAATGCATTTGTGCTTTTGTTTCTTGAGTATCAACTGTTTCCAGGACGACATATATTGTCTAAATTTTCAAGCTACTTATTTGATCTATTTTCCAAAAAATATGTAACTTTCTAAGCAGTGTTCAATTGGGAAGTCTCTCTGTGAATTTTGCAGTTATAATCTAGCCTTGAGAACAGTGTTAAGACTGAATGGAATAGGGAAGTTTCATGGAGAATTACTTTCAGAGGTGTGACTAATTTAACAATGTTGCTTAAATTTGGCTCAATCTATATTTAACAAAGTAATTCTTAATTTATGAGGTGTCAGAAAAACTATTTCTGAAAAATCTGAAAAATTGGAATTAGAGAAATATTTGAAGGCCACAATTGCTTGGAACTGGGCCAAATGCCGCTGGAAGGAGAGTTAGTAACTGAAAATGGACTTTCATTGGTTAAACTCGACCAATCCAGCGGAATCATGGAAGACATATGCTAAGGTAGGGCCGCCTGTGCCTGTTACCAACCCCTAAAAAGTACCTATAAATATAGGCAATTTAATGAATAAGAGAGTTATGCTCTCAAATTGCAAAGTATGCAACTTATCAGATTAGGAGTCCAGATATGTCTGTTAAATCTTTCTCCTTTTAAGACTACAAATGCCTTAAGAACATTCATTAAGAAAATGTTGTGCTGAAGAGCTGTTAAGCTCAGACTTCCATAACTGAAAGAGCTGTAAGTATCAATATTACAACAGACTCAATGCAAAACAATGTGATATTTATTGTGCAGAACTATACTTAAAATATTATTTGTATCAAGAAATCTCTAGCTGTCTGGTAAGAATAGTTTATTGGCAATGCTAGTTAATGGTCATCAAACTTAAAACTAAGGCCGGTATTTGGCAGTATCAGTCAAAATTCATATAAATGTAATTTAATTGCAAACATATATCGTAATATCACTAAACCAATATATCTACACTTTCCTACATAATAGTTCTCATAGAGAGGAGGCATCAGAAGGAAAAGCACTTTATACAAATAGAAATACGTAGTTAATCATTGGTAGTTTGCAACAAATATTTTATCAAAATATTTGAATAATTTTGTAAAGCAAGTATTTGACACTTTAACATTTGACAAATCACATGTGGACAATTACACTCCAAGTGTGACATAATCTATCAAAACTATCATGATTGGTCAAGATGAGAGAAAAAGATTAAGGAAAAAAAGACTAAAATTATTATTGATTATAATGATTAAATTGTAAATCATGATAGGATTGATTATTTTCACTTTGTAAATGTTTTGTGCAATTATACTTAAAATTATACTCGACGGTATTTTGCCAAAACAAAAGATGGTCAAACAGCATAGTCAAATTAAAGCTGACGTTGCGTAAAATTAGCAGATATATTAAAGCGAGGGAAAAACTGTCAACAAGAAAGATTAACAGGTACTTGTTGAGTATTTAGTTGTTTATCACCAAGTGCTATAAATATAATGAATCGGATGTAATTAATGATGAGCAAGTCTACTTTGGATTCATTTTCTTTTGTCAGGTTATTTTATATATTCTGATGGAAAGCTAAACGTCTATGAGCTAGGGTAATTGTACGGTGGTTCCCACATTCGGTTAAAGGTATGCTGGAGCAGCCTCCTAATAGCTATTCCACAGCGGGGAGGGCGACAGCTGTAGTTACCTGGTGTGCTCTTAGGTTATGGATAAGTATAGTTTTTTACCTTTATAGCTTTCCTGATTGTCATATCTTGCCCGAACTTGTTATTGCAGCCTGTAGGTTTTACATGTCAAGTATTTCATTGATGAACTTGAGTTATTTATTACATGCATTATGCTACATGACGATTGAAGATTTAATAGTGTTTATATTCAGACTGTTATTACAATTGTATTTCTATATCCTAGTACACATAGTTTATTTAATAGTCATTACATGTTGCTCAATGTTTTATATGGTAGACCTCTGGCCGACTTATCGTTACTGTTTTCTGCTGACTGCATTGATTGTTTACATGTATCCAGGGCTGTTATATATTTCTATATATGTAGGGTTATTACATGTAGGGCCTCATAACAGCAGCACGGTTGCGCCACTTCGTTTATTGCATTAGTTCGTAATAACAAAAATAACAAAAACAATCAATGCACTAAATTCTCAAGTAGTTGCAAATCCCATCACACTGAGTTCGCTATCCACACCATTCTATTATTGTTCTCCACATCGCAGTGGCAGTTCCATTGGTAAGATGCAGCTGGCGGATATGTTCCTGGATATGCACGGCTACTTCTAAGTGTCGATCCTGTCTTCTAGTATCTCTGCTTTATCTAAATAAGTTTGGTGAATTAGGTAGCTACAAAGGCTCTTGCATATTAAATAAGTTTAATAAACCACACACTTATCGTAAAGGAGAGAAATCGGAAAAGTGTCAACTTCGCTTTAGGTTTAATCTAAGAAAAGTAATAGTTTTCTCTAAGTATTGCCATCACAGCGAGTTGGCATGATTCTACATGAGTCAATTTTGAATTACCGCCATTAGCGCAGAACTTTTCTATGTAGGCAAGCTAAAACAGTGACAGATACTTGTTTAATGATAAATATGTTGGTAAAATTTTGATATAGATATGTACTACAAGGGAAGATAAGTTGATGGAGAATAAACTCCTTAGTTGTCACCTATTTTTATATCAGTTTGATTATTTATTTAAATACGCAGCTAGGCATTTTATGCATGTAACGATCTATAGGCTGTTGCGAGGGAATTAAGTAGTTGTTGCCTTGATCAAAACAATGCATTTAAGTTACAAATAGGTCTAAGGGTTTTTACTTTGTGCCTATCATTCTTGCGTAACTACATGTAGTAACAAAACCGCAATAAGGCTAGCTAGCCGACAGTAGGACTGTTATTTATTAATTACTAGTGAATTTTAGATCTAAATTCTTAACAGTAGGAGACCATAATGAGACTGATAACAATTTTGTATATATTGTTATATTATATCTATTTTTATCGTAGGCTAGGAAGCTGCATTTAATTGTAAATTTGTTTTTAACTCTATTTATTGTCTATCATTATCACTTGTATTGATTAGGGTAGGAAGCTGCTTTAGTTGTTAACTAGTTTTTACTAGCAGCTAGTGTCATCACGTGTTTGCATTATTAATTACGTTGTTTGAAATTACACACACTTGAGAGTGAGAAGTAAGTCGAATTGTGCTCCTTCTTCATTATCACTTAGTTAGGGTACACGTAATAAAATCAGAATTTGAGAATGAGCTGAGTTGATGGAACTTCACTCTACTATGGCATGGCGGATGGCTTCTTGGTGATCAGATACTACTTTGGGCAGTGGGCCCATCACGAACTGGAGTCCCTCTCATATTGCTACCTAAATAATCGCTGTTACCTGGTATACATGTAGTTGTACAGATCCTAAATGTAGTTTGGTTTAGATTAAGATATACAGTGTACATGAGACAATGAAGTTCAAACAGATAGACATTATCCAGCTTTGCAGAATCTGTTGTTTATGATCTCTAAATATTTCTAAATTATTGCACAATTCAGCTTGGGTGATGATTCTACAATATACTTAGGAGTACTGCACTGAGATAATAATTGTGGCCTTCATGTATTCTCGCAGTTCTCATTAGGAAGCCAAGTGAACACACGCCAACCAACAAGACATAAATTCTGACCCAACCCAACTGGTACTGGTTGACTGCTTTGCCAACTGGCTGGTCGGGTTGAACCGGTTCTAACTCTGTCACAAAACTATAATAACTGTGTCCAACTCCGAAATATACCCAACCTACTTCCGACATTACCTAAAATGGTTGGAAGCTAGTACAGATGCCAAACATGATACAATTGCTGCGTTTTTAGAGCATTAAGGTCAGTTCATATATTAGTTGCAATTAGAGAGCTAATGTCAATTTAAGCAACTGCAGACTTTGTAAAATAAAGAAAATTGTTTTTCAGGAAGGATCTTATCTTAATTATCCATTCTGATTCAACAGCATCCCATAGCTAAATACGAAATCTTCCTCCACTCATTTGCCTGTAGCATCAAAAATGTTTTTCAAACAGTCTTGGCGAAATTGAGCTGTTAATATACATTTAAAGACTTTATCACTAATTGATTTTTCATTAGCCAAAATATAAAACAGATTCCTTTGCAAAAATAGTGGATTAAAGATTTGGCTGACGAGACAGGCAAATTTGAATACAACCACTTCCCTAGTCATGAAGGAAATGAATTCAAAAAGTTTATTTTATCATCTTACTCCTAAATTCCTGCAAATTTCTTAGTGGATGTTCAATTGATTTAGCATTACAAATGTTCTGCCAAACACAAGTAAACTCCAGAAAATTAGCTGTAGCAGAACACTAATGGCCATAAGTAAAATATATTCCTTAAAGCTACAACAACTTTGAGTATCAACAATAGTAAATTCTACTATAATATCTCAGAATATTGGAAAAAAGTCTAGGCACCTACTTTAGATAGCATTCATCTTCAAAGGCTTTCTATTTTCATTAATGTTTAAATAATGCATCAATTGAATAGTTAAATGCATTCAGAGTAAACGCTTTTGATCTATGAAAGTTTTTTCTTCTTTAATTAGATGTACTTATACTACGTCATGCACCAGATTAGTTTACTGATTTAATTAGGTAATCACAGTCTGTAATGTTGACATTGTCTGTGAAAGAGTGCAACTTTGTACACACATGAATATGCACAGTTGGCATAATGGAATTTCACATTGATGAAAGAATGAGAACTATGCTGAAAGACTTCAAAATTTTTTGGTGAGTTATTTTATAATGAAATTGTTTTGATTCTTAACGCTTTTGTCAATATTATTTCTTTTTAGCTTACAGATATTTCCTTTAAAAATGTAATCAATTTTACTTTAATGAATTGCTGTGGGTTTACCTACTTATATTAAATTAAAATTTTCACATTCAAAGCAAAGCAAGTATGTCTCATGTTTTTTGCTAAAAAATAATGTAATCATATAGTTTTAGAATTTTTATTTGTAAATATGTGTGTGTCCTAACCGTGTTTTTTTTAATTATTTTTATCGTTGTAATCTGTAGCCTAGTTTGTAAATTGTACATAATTATGTGTTACATATTTGTATTGCGTCATATGTATTGTGTATAATTACAAGCAAATATAGGCTAGTTAATGTTAAATATCTCATCATTTGCGTCTTTACAAATTTTTCCATTTATTTTTAAAAATAACTGACTTCACTTGAATGAAATAAACATTTTTAAAATTGATGTACTAGCTTGAGAGAATAAAAAAGTAACTTTTCGTCATCATTTTGTATTGATGATGGAACTTGTGCCTGTATATAAATTTCATTTATAAAATTTTGCGTTAAATTATTTATCACATTTATTCATTTTTATTAATATAAAAGCGTTTCTCTGCAATGTTCGTCCCTACATTCATGCATAAATTTCATTTATAAGCTTTTTTTGTTACAGTATTTCTTGTGTTTATTGAAGTTTATTCTATATATTGTGTAATCTTTTCGATAAATAGTAAAGTTCATCTTTCAACTACATAATATAATTTGTAGAATGCCTAAAAATGGGTATTATTCACGATATTAAATAAAACACATATAAAAACACCATTAATGATTCAAAACTTATACAATAAATAATAGTCAAATTTAAGTGTATGTACGTTTTTGTTTCTCATTTTTGAATATTTATACTAATATTGTCATAAGATTAGCATTTTGTTCATTGCCTATCATGAAAAAATGTCTTCATTTTGACACATTATTCAGTTTTTACAATGATTCAAGTGGTGATGGTTGACTATTCAACAATATAAGTCATTTTTGCATTTTAATAAGTTAATATTACAAATTTTGTTTCATGTGATTACGAATTATTATAAAATTTCATAGTGTTTCTACACGGTTAATATCTTTGTTAACAAAAATTTACATTAGAGTTGTGGAAATTATATCTTTAAAGAAGAATTATTTCTAATCACCCATCAATTATGGAGAAGATAAATCCAAAAAACAAGAAACTTAGAATAATAGAACATGTATAGTCGATTTCTTCTTTCAAATATTTTTTATTATTAGTGCTTTTTGGAATATTACTTCTAGATCTATATGTTTAGAAGCTTAAAGTGGGAGGGTATACAAAATCAAAATGCTATGCAAATGAAAAACCATAGCAAATCGAAAAATTTCAGATGTATTAAACCCCTTACCAATAAAGTGAACTTTGGAATTAAATCAAGTAATAAAAATAAATATTTTAGACTCTCAAACGGTGGAAAAATACTTGGAAATCCAAAATATGTTGGCATTCTCTCAAATGTTATGGCTTGGAAAATCTAACAAGATCAGATTTATTTTTAAAAATTCTCAATCTCTATATAATTTTAGAAAATTTAATAGAGAAATTGAGTTTAAATCCGGTTTTCCTAATAGCATATTGTGAGATATATATTTTATTTGAATACAATGAATAAATTGCCTTGAAGAAGTATTTATTTCATTTTATCAGTTTTTGATAATTGTAATTTAAGATATTTATTTCTATATTTAGAAAATGTTCCTAAGTTGTTTTAATACCTAATGTTCAAATGTAGTTTAAATCATTTAATGATTGCTGTTGAGTTTTTATAATCTCATAAAAAACAATTACAATTATATATTAATTAGATTAATAGTTTTAGGTACTATACATATACTGAAATTTATTTTATATAGCTTTGATATTCATTTTCTATTTAAAAATTTATCTTCCTTTCGCTTGAAGTTATATATTTTGTAGAATTATTTTAATTACAGTAATCATTTTTCAATTTCATGAGCACTTAATGCTATTATCATTTTTGCATAAATGCATTTTTTATGAAAATGTGTTAGTCTTTTCACAATTAAAAATGATTTGTGAGTTTCATGACATCTAATTGATTTGTTTTTAAAATGGCATTATGTGTTCATTTGTAAATATCAAAAATTTCTCATTGAATGCAGAAAAATGCAAATGTTAATGTTTTTAACATTGTAAAGCTTTGTATAGCATTGAAACCATTTGGTTTTTAGTTTAGAAACTTGGAGTTTCATTTTCTACTTTGTAGATCAACACATAAATTTACATGTTAGGAATAATGTTAGCAACAATTTTTAAATTCTTTTTCTTTAAGGTTTATACAATATGTGTGTTATTATCAAATTTTCTCAGAATTTTGAATCTCACAAGTGTTTGAAAATTCATACAATTTATTATTTTGAAAAGCAAGTAAAAATAATAATTTTTACATCAATGCAATTGTGTCAAGCCAAGGTATATATTTGTTTTGAGATTTTGTTCTTTTGAGGTACTCATTTGTTGTGAGATATTGTTCTTTTAGTTGACATCTCATAAGCAGGGAAATCAAAAATCTTTTTATTAGGTAAATACTAATAAATATATCATTTTTTAATCACATGAACTTTCTATGAAACAATGTATACTTTTTAAACTTTGATTATATTCAATATATTTAAATATTTACTTTTATCTCAATAATTATAAAATTTTTATTTTATAATTCATAAACTATTATAAAACTTTAAGTATTTTAACAATCATTTATTTGAAGAATCTCTTAAAAGTTATATTTATATGATATTGTAAATATCAACATCATTCATTATTTAAAATATGGAAATAAAATCTGATTTTACAATAAAGAATAGTCATATTTATGTATATTTATGTTTTTCTTTCTTGCTCTTCAATGTTTATACTAATACTGTCATGAAATTGTCATTTTGTTTAATACCTATGATGAAAAAATATATTTGATAATAGTGGTATTTATTTAACTCTTATTATTAAAGACACTGATGAAATTTAAGTTTAAACAATTTTTTAAAATGTAAAATAAATAAGTTATTTGTTATTTTTAAATTTTATGTATTAATAACAAATTTTTGACAATATAAATATATCAATAATTTTTACAAATATTTTATTCTTGAATTCAACTACAAAAACGTATTGAAAATACATTTACTTCATTTTATACCAGAGACGGTGATTGAAAAATCGTTTTAATTACTCTAGTGGCAAGACTAAATAACTAATTGACTCTGCAGGAGGTTACACAAGAGGCTTTATTAGAGCAGTCATGATTCTAACAAAATAACAATAATATATATATAGCAAACATTGGAAATTCATCCATTGTAACCTGTAACTGTTTAGAAAGAAAACATCCAGGATGACCAATTCTTTTGGCTTCCAGCCGAAGTGCTAACATAGGGGAAGGTAGTTCTTCATTTGAGTGTGTGGTGCTACCCTAATTTTCTTTTGAAAATGGACAAAGGGCTTATCTTCCCTACACATAGCTGTAACCTACTACAGTCCACAATTCGGGCTGTTAACTGTCTGAAAGCCAGAGTGCCTATATTGATGTCGTTTCATTTTATTAGAATTTGAACATTGATAATCACAGACATTACATTTGAATTTTTTTTATTTCAGAATTAGCAACTTCATTACTATTGAGACTTGCCTTGGTTGTGAGATCAATAACACCTTGTAAATCATTTTGATTCAACTGCTCTTCCATGTCAAGATTGTAATTACAAATGCTACTGAGAAGATATTAAACCATTCTTTTAATCACATGTTTTATTTATAGTTATTTACTATCAATTAAATCGATGGTTGTTGGTAACTGCTTTCCTTGATTTGTTGCATTTAAGCCCTCACACATTTTTAAATTTTGATTTCATCCCTTTAAGTGGTAAGTAAATTTGGCATTCTGCTTGACATTACCTTATTTTCTTTTCCCAAACTATGTCCCATGCTTCATCATAATATTGCCTGATTTTTAATTTTTATTACTACACACTGTTGTCTGTTTTTGAAGAGGTTCGTGATTAAATTAATTGCATTATCACCAGAGTTAATATTTATGACTTTATTTTGCAAAATTTCAAAATTCATGGAATTGAATGCCGTAATTAAATCTAATATGACTAAACTGCAATTATTACAATATATGTGGTAGTATATTTGTTTTGTAATACATAGAAATTTGAGTGTAATAGGGATACAAAAACCCAAATGGTTTATTTGATGTAATGTTTTCATGTTTTTTAAATGTGTTTATTTCAAATATCTTGTTGAAAGTATGTGTAAGACAATGCTAATGTTTTTGTTTATTAGGGCTCAAACCTTACAAATATTTGAAAATTAGGTATGGAGAGAATTTAAGACTTTCCAAAAATGCGAAATTTTCAAATTCAGCCGGAGTAATATGCTTTAATAGAAATTTTGCATCATTGCATTAAAGCTTTTTCCCCAATAAACCTAACTATGCCCAAAGATTTTCACATTTGCTAATAGGTTGGACAAAATTCTCTGCTAATGTTGAAAATATTTTGTAGCATAAAGAGATGTTAGACAGTTTTAGGTTAATTTGTCACGTTTTTATATATGGGAGCTATATCTGATTTTCTTGCTATGTCTGGAAATTCGCAATCAATTATAAATTGACTAATATTGATTAATACCTGCCTTTGAAAAATATGAAGAAAACATTTAGTAATAAAAATGAAAGAATATATAGTCCGGCTGATTTGTTTGCATCATGTTTCTTAGCAATGCTTTCTAATTCATTAATTGTAACAAGTCTAAAAGAAAATTGCTTTAACAGTATAACGCTATAAGAATTTTGCCTTTTCATTGAAAGTGGGAAATTCAGATATCAAGTTCTTTGACTATTCATTTAAATGAATTAGTTTTGAGTTTTGTACATTAGTTGCATTCTTTAAATTTTGGAATGCACTGTCATTTTCTTAGGTGGAATATTTTTAATCAATGATTTATGCCGAGTTTTCCTTTAATCTTTTTGTATGAATTGTTATTTACTTCATAATTATTGAAACTAGTTTTGGAAGCAATTAAATTGTCCTCTTGCAATTAATAATTGCATTTTTTAGTTGTAGAAAACAATTTTTTCAATTTTTTACAATGCATTGAACAGGTTGCAAAAAGTTACACACTAACAAAAATTACTTATTATTACTCAACATGGAGTCAAATTAGGTTTCGAATTTAAGTGCGTAGATCATATGGTAAGTTTCTGAAATTCCCAAATTTAGTCTAACAAACTGAAAAAGTAAAGACAATTTCATGGGCTGAGGTGAGTAGGAAATGAAAATATTGCCACTTGGATAAGCCAGGAGTACAATGTATGTTTAACAATCGCGAAGTGAGTCAAATTTTAGCATTGACAATTAGGGTTTTTGGAAATATATGTTGTATATGCAGCATTCTAAATGGCAATTAGCGCATAGCCACTGGAAATTTTAGGACCACACCCCTATATATAATAGACCTATAATAAAAACCTTTACATAGAATTTTGATTTCCAAGCAATCAATCGTTATATGAGTACAATCTATATGGCAAGGGGCTGGAGAAAATCAATAGACACAGTATATTCTCACAGTGTAATATTCTAAAACAAAATATATATAATCAAGGGCATACTCAGAATTTTTTCACAGGGGAATCTTAGTCATTACCAAAATAGCGTCAAAATTATTGAGAAATTAGTCACTAAATTGCATTTCACGGCCTTAGATTTTAAATAAAGCCGCTTTCTTCCATTGATAAATCACATTATGCACATCTTACAGTGAAAATGTTAATTTACTTAGCAGATTAAAGCAACTATAAAAATACAATTTAATATCGGTATTTGACATCAAAATCTAATTATAAGTCGGTATTCAGCAATAATGGATAATTGTGCTTCTACATATCCCAAGTAATCAAAAGAGGATAACCTTGGAAATGTCTCTGAAATTTTTAAAAAACTTGCAAGAACTTTGCAAGAAATTTTCAAGAAATTCCTAATTTTAATCCTAGTCAATGAAACTTACAATAATTGGCAAGATCTTGGAATTTTTTTCCATAAATTGCAAAACTTGATAAGATATTGAATAGCTTACAGAAATTCCTAAGATTTTGCTAAGAATTTGTCATGTATTTATCAAGTTACTGTGCTCATGGGACACCAAAGTGATGGCTGGATGTCAAGCACTCTTGCTAAGAAAATAAAAAATGATGTTTTTCAAGGCATTGAAGACGCTAACAATGCGAGCAATTTCATTTCTAACAAGCTAAAGACAACCCTTTATGCAATGTTTAGTAAACTTGATAAAGATTCAGCCGCAGAAGCGGTCTCATCAAGGCATGCCGCGATCTCTGATTTTGCACATGGCACGGGTCAGTGGGTTTAAAATATTTTTGCACATATCAAGAAACCGTCAAAGTTCGTTGTTGCCTCCATGGGCTCAAAACCTAAATACATATGTTCTAGCATGGATTACTAAATCCATCTTCTATTTTGTAGTCCATGGGTCTAGGTATGGAAAGAAATTAAGTCTTTTATAAAAATTCGAAAAGTTCAAAGAAAAATTTTTAATCTCTTCAATAACTTCTGCCGCAGCAAAACCCTTTAATAGAAATTCTCAACATTGCATTGAAGTGTGTTCCAACTAGACATACTAATTCCACAACATTTTCAAATTCTGTAATAGATTTGGAGAAAATTCTTTGTAAATATGAATAAATGGTTTGTTTTTTTAAAGGACAACAGGCTGCTTAAGGCTGAGGTTTTGCACTTAAGAATAAAAATATTAAAATAATAAATACATAATGTACATATTCATGACAGAAATAAATATTAAAGATAGAAATTCCAATTTTGGCGCTAATAATGGTCCAAAGTTAGAACAGCAATGGGATATTTTTTGGCTAAAGTGTAAAAACAAGGTTTAAATATTGAAGTAGGAGTAAACTCACATTAGTTTGAGTTTGAGTATTTTACAACCTTGATTGAATATTATCATTGATTCATTCGCAGGAGATGGAAGAACTGGAGTTTTTGCTTATTTCGTATTCTTGAATGTGCTCATCACTAAGCTTCCTAATTTTTCTCAACGGGCTTCCATTTGCAGCATTGAAACTATTCAGAATGTAAACTATCAATACATTTTCTGTCATAAAACCCCAGTAGTCACCCTTGATGAACCAAAGAACAGTATAATCACCTGACTTTCAAGGGAAAATAAATAAATTTCCTTGAAACCACCAAAAACAATGTGATCTAAGTTCTTACTTGAGCTCAAGATTTCCAAAAAATTGTCTTTCCATTGTTCTGGCAGTTTAGAATTTCATAAAACTTTGTTTTTACACTGCATTTAAAAACAGCCAATATTTTAGAGGCTACAAATAGCAAAGAATTTCTACATGGACTCTAGTAAATGTGTGCAATATCTTTAGAATTACAAAAGGATACTCGAAGCATTTTCGATCCTGCCATTTCACTGTCTATTTCCAATAGTCGATCTGGAGAATTTCTTTCAACATGGCATAAAACTAGCAGGTTATTGTTGGTTAGAATGGCTAAGTAGTTACCACAATACTCATAAAAACATTTTTCAATCAAAAATTTTTGTGTGCTACCGTTTTCCGAGGTTCCAATAAGGGCTTCTTGATTGTTTTCAATAACAAGCAAATATCCTTCATGAAGTTCATTAATGCATATGATTGAAAATAGAGCATTAGCTTTTAGAAATAATTTTGATATTAATCGAGGGTTATTAATTTTTCGTAAAATAGCAAACTTTTCATATTTGATAAATTTAGTTCGCTTTGATGCGAAATTTCAAGAACAAAGTTCCCAGAGAAGGAATGTACTTATGTTCTTTGAAAATGGTTTAATCAAATGTTTTTGAAATTAATTTTAGATTTTTAATTACAAGTTATAAATTAATGTTACATTTTGTTTGTAGGAAATAATTGATTTCTGTATTGATTTCATTAACATCATAAAATGACTTTTCAGAGAGAAATTTATGTGTACATGCAAGTAGTAGAAATGACATATTTTTCGTTAGTTTTTTCTGTTGCACAATTTTAGCTAAGCATATTTGACTCCATTCTGGACTAAGCATTTGCTTACTTTTGATAAACATCATTAGCGTGCTTGAGCATCATGTCACGTCTTCTCCATGACAGTGAATCAACTTCACTGAGTTACGTTTCAATCTCTTTTTTATATTGCTTAAAGTAATTGATGTATGATGTTAATTCTTTTATTCACATGTAAATAATTTCGTTTTTTACTTGTAATTTCATTTACCAACAATACTTTTTGTATCCAGATTGTTCGTATCTCATGACCATAACGAAAAACTATAGCACAGGTGACGCATTGGGTCATTGCAATAGTATTCCAACTTTTGGTTGTGAGCTTTGCAGTATTCAACCGGATTTGAGTTAAGGCATGTACCATATGGGTCTTTGTTTTTTTCTCCATTTGATGATTAAGGCGACAGTTATGCAAAGAATAATTCCACAATCTCTGCATAAATTTACTTCAATTGGATCAATATCATCATCACACTCATTACATCTTATAAATTGATTATTAGGTTTACCTTCAATTTGTTTAATAAACTCTTTTATATGGAAATCCACTTCAATTGACTCTACCTGTGTTTGTGACCCACACAAAGGTGCGAGATATTTTCCTTGCTTTTGCGGAATTTGTCTCCGCAATTCCTACAAAAGCAATTATGACATCTTAAACTATGAGGATCACGATATATATCTAAGCACAAAGCACATGTTAAAAACTCTACGTACGATTCCATTTTCATAGATGTTGATCTTGATAGCATTTACATAGTGCTCTCATTTCTTTGGCTAGATTGTGAATAGAATTCTTATTTTCGATAATTAACTTTTCCATTGGAAGTGCAATAATGAGTATATGATTGTCTCGTAATTAGTTTGAGGAATAGTGCACTATCCAAAGAAATAAGAAAAATCTCTATTCAGATTTATATTATTGAATATCTTCAATAAAAGATTGAATTTTGTACCAAAAATTAAAAATGTTAAAAGAGGGCAAAGTGCATTTTATCTTATATCTAAGGATCTTTCAACTTAACTTATTCTGGTAGGCATCACCAGGTCTTCTATCACTGCATTTGTTCATCATTGAGAAATCTCAACAGAAAACTCTGGTTAAGTTCTTGTTGACGAGCATTACAGCAAGGCCTCACGTTAGTGATTTTTATTATATTGCTTTAAATCTCTCCAGAAAAATTAAAATAACTTTTAGAAAAGATATTGAACTTCGTATAGCAACTAATGTAAAACACGTCGTTAAGAAATTTAGAATGGATCTAAATTTGCATGATTACTTGGACTATTTTATTGAGCCCCCCCCAACTGTTAAAGCATGCATGAAATATTTACGGAAAATAAAATATTTTCTAAACTACAAAATTAATGAAAATGATCTTGTTAAAAACCCTAATAACACTGAAACTTGTTTATCTATCTTTTGTCTTCCTAAAAATTTTATAAACTATATATCATAAGTAATTTAATATAAATGCATTGCAATTTTACATCTATACGAATGACGAAGTGTAATTAATAGCTTGTGAAAAGTTTAAGATTTACCTCTAGTATGATTCGACTTTCTTTCGTGTTTAAAATTTTCTCTTCATTTCCTTTACCTCACCATGAAGCCTAAATTTTATTATCATCACTTACAAAAATATAAAAAATTTAAATTTTATTGCAAGGTGCTACTGAAGTTTCAATTTCTTTAGCACTAACCTAAACATATATATATATATACATATATATATATATATATATATATATGTATATATATATAAAATTTATTAAAATTATACGGATCGCCTTTTGATTAAGCTTGGTATGTTCTTTAAGCATTTCTATTTCTTTACCACTTCATCAATTTCAAATGTTGAAATTTTCTCGTCTGTTTTTTTCATGGAATCTAAAATTTTATAAAGTAATCCTTAAAAAAGCAATTATATATTTTGAATAGCAATAACAACTTCATTGTATCTCGACAAAGGATATTTGTTGTTCCCCAGCCAATGATTATTGGCCATTCATTCGATAGTAAATATTCTATTGAGCATACTTCGACACTTCATATTTGTATATTCACCGCCAAGACTGGACAGAAATTCAACATATAAATACGGGAATTTCAAGCTAAATTTCAATTATTTTTTAGACAATATACACATATAATTTATATATATATTTTTTTTTCTTTTACCTCACTGATAGAGTCTTTTGCATCATAGAGGCACATAAGCATTACAATTTGATTGGACAAATTTCATAAAATATTGATAGAAACGTGTCATACAGGGCCGTAGGCCTGGAGCAGACGTGAGCCCTTTTTGTAAATGATTGCATTTGGCTACCAAATAGCATTGAATGTGCATTTTTACAAATATTACCCATGAAGACAAACATTTTCAAATTGTTTTAAATTTTGCATAGATTAAACTTAAATTGCTCAGAAATTTTTTTAAATTTTTGTTGGTTTCTTCTTAAAACTGCTTTCATCTCACAAATTAACAAAACCTCAAAAATCAGTGTGTATAATGTAAATGAGCTGTGTCTCCATTTTTATAATGAAACTGCTTATTATTTTTTAATCATTTGATTAGACTTTTATTGAAATCATATAATAATTCTGCCATATATAGTATTGTAATTTTAAGTAAGATAATGGCGATTCTTGGCATAACTGACCACGATTTATTAAAATGTGTAATCTCCAGATATTTTATTATTAACTGGCCATGCAAATCTTCACTGTCAATTTTGCGTTGAAATCGATGATTGCAATTAGCCGTTTGCACGTGAACAAACCTTAAGAAAGGGCAATTTTTAAACACAATTCATCATCGTCATCATTGGTAATATTTAATTTACAGGAATGCCTCACCGTATCAAAACATTAAGGCAAATTCACATCAATTTTCGAAATTACCAAACTCATGTAATTAGAACTCCATCATGTATTAAAAATCCCAAGAAATTAGCTCATGCAGGCGCTATATTTTAAGGTCAGCTAGAAAATAATATTATATGTCTTCTAAATGACGTTCCCCGTTTGTCTCTAGGGCATTTTTTGTACCCAAATCTAATGGACAAAAACTTGGGATGATAGTCGACATTTCACATTATACTCCAAAATACCACCCCATTAATTTTTACCTTCCGTCTTTAGTATCAGTAGCTAAAAGACACATTCCGCCCATCGATCACGTCCTACTTCAGTTCGATTTAAAAAATGCATGTTATCATTTGTCGTTGAAACAAAAAGAAAAATATAAGACAACCTTCTTGGATCATCGCGGTAGAACCTTTTTCTCTAATGAGCTCCCATGGGTCTCTCGTACGCAGCAGCTCCTTGTCAGTTCCTTGCAAATCACCTTCTCAATTCTATTTGCAAACATTGCTTCATTGAAAATCTCATTTTAGCTTTTCATATATCTAAAGTACACATCATAGAACGTTGGAATCACACCATAAATCAACTGGGAATACAATGTATCCAATTGTCTTCTTTAGCAGGTCTATCTACGGAAACGCATTTTCTTGGTTTTCATCTTTCAATACAGCAACGATCCATTTCTGCTTCCCCCGAGCGACAACATCTTATTAAATTACTTGCCAAAATCCCACTACATACTTTATCATTGAAGCGGCGACAAAAATACTTGGTCATTTTACATTCGTTTGGCCTCTTATATCGAATTTTAACGTGTTACGCCCTCTCTACAATATTAATGATTCTAGATTCTTTATTGCCCACTACCTTACCACGTTTGTCATTCGCAATTCCAATATCACAATTCCATGGTCTTCAGCCCATTTCTCCTTCAATACGGATGCATCCAACATATCAATTGGTATTATTACACCCGAAGACTTATCTTATTCCTTTCGGGCACCTCTAATGCAACACATTTTTTACAAGGAAGCGCTAGCTATC
Source organism: Hofstenia miamia (assembly GCA_900660155.1). Lineage (NCBI taxonomy): Eukaryota > Metazoa > Xenacoelomorpha > Acoela > Hofsteniidae > Hofstenia > Hofstenia miamia. The sequence goes on along the minus strand of CABFPE010000343.1, from coordinate 781,859 downwards.
GCTATTGCCATCATATATGCATCTCCCGGTTCTACTATAGAAAGCGATTATTGGCCTCTAGTATAAGGTTTACTCAGTGGAAAATTATATGGTCTACCCTACTTAATAGCAGTTACTCGTACTCATTTTGTGAAGTTCAAATCTATCTCAGTGATATGGATCTCTACCAAAAATAACCCCGTAGACATACCGTCAAGAATCCCGTCATTTTCACAGCCTCGAATAGACTTTTAGCTAGCGCACTTATATCAATTTACACCTTACAGCATTTGTAAAATATGGCGCTTATTCATTTTACTATAATTTTGATTTACTATAAATCCCGCCATTTCATTTGTAACATTTAGTTCTGATTTTTGTATATGCTTGTGAAGAGAAAAATAAAATTTTTTTTCAAAAATTTCATAAAAAATTAATTCAATATGAAAATGAAATTTGTGTTTTTTTAATTTGCATGTGTATTTTTACACGTTATACAAAACCACTGGAGTTTCATTGTAAAATTTTGACAAGTTTTCACACGAATTTCATTTAAAATGCTGTTAATTTCTTTAAAAACAACAATTTATGTAATGTATTAAGGAAAAAATGTTGGTTTTTCTGCCGCCACCACGAATTTAGTAATATAAGTATGGCCACAACAAATTATTTCCAGTATTGCATAAGTCCTTTTTATCGTTTTAGAACATATCACTTCTTATATATTCAATTAAAATTTTTATTTTGTATTTCAGATAGTAATTAAAACATTAGGCCCAAGCTCGGCCCAGCCCAAGTTGCTATATCGTAAATGCGGCCCAAGCCCAATTCCAACTCTGCTCGCTACCAACACATCATGCGGAAGTAACAATAGTCGTATATTTGTAATTAAGAAATATATTACGTACTTTGATTAATATCTATTGTTGGCATGCAATTAAGCCATCAATGTATCAAATTTCCTTTGTATATTCAAGAGGTCTAATGTAACACCGATATTTAAAAAAGGAGATCCAACAAATTGCAGAAAATATTGACCGATTTCAGTAAATCAATTCTTTTTTTTTAAAAATAGTAGAGAAACTATTATGCATACAAATAAAAAATACTTAAAAGACAACAATATTGTATCTCCAAACCAATTCGTGAAGGCTATTGTATAACAGAAACATTACTCAATTAAACGGAAACAGCAAGGCACTGTCTAAATAAAAACATTACCAGCAGCATTGATTCATCGATTTAAATAAAGTCTTTAACAGCATTGACAATGAAATATTGGAAAATATTACTATCTTATGATTATAATTCACACTTTCGGAAACTAATACGAAGTTTTCTGTATGATAGAAAACAAATAGTTAAAATAGGTAATATGTACCAGATATGGAATGGGGTTGCGATTTTAAAACCTGGCCAGCCCCGACCCGGAATTTCCTCAACACGCGCATAATTTCAGAATGAATTTCAAACATCAAGTATTATATTGATAAAAATCATAATTCCTTATATGTGTGCTTAAAATTGATTTTTTTTGATATTTTGAAAGAGACCTCATTTAGTATTTCTAAGTCTTTTATGCGTATCGGCTGTCAGTGAGGAGCGTCTTTCAGTCAGAGTAACCTAGAAGAAGAGAAGTCTCTCTCAGATCGACAAGGTGCCCCTTTAACCCAGTCGCCGGCAGTGTACTCTTTTGAATACACAAGATAAATAGCTAATCACATAAATAGAAATCATTGTATTTGTGCACAATAAGTTTTACCACTAAATTTAGTAAATGTATGTTATTCTATTTTAGTGCATTCTTTGCTACAACGTGTTAAGCATTTTCTAAAGAAAATTTTGATTGCACAAAAGTCATGTCAAATTGTTCAAAACAAACAATCAAGATATTATTAATTTCGAGCATTAATATTGCAAGTATATAGAAATACCTATGTAAATATAATGTGATTGGCATTGTATTAAACATATATAAACTTTCTATTTTCAATTGCTAACATGTGGCAGTCTAATAAGTTAAAATATATGTGTACTCAAAAGAGTACATTGACGCTGTGTTATGCAAAAAGTTATATAAGACAAAACAAAGATCTACAAATCTTGTGATATCATTTTATGCTTAACTTATCTGAAACATTTATAAATGGCGCATTTATTCAAAAACCACAAGAACATAAACTTTCAACACATACTTCTTAAGCAATGAAACGAAAATCAATCCAGCCTCTTCCTATTGATGAACATTATTATGATAAATTTGACCACTGGCCTCAAACTATCACTGAAAAGCAAATTCAATGCCATAATCCTGGTTGCTCTTGACGAATCTGTTTCAAATGCAGCAAATGCGATGTTTTTCTTTGTGTTTATTATGATCCAAGTAGCGTTTTTGTTTTCCATAGTTGATGATTTTATTTTTATCAGAGTAACCTAGAAGAAGAGAAGTCTCTCTCACATTACAAGAAATTGTAGCACAAATTGTTGTAGCCCTCTAACAGCAAAACATATATATATATATATATATGCTATATCAAATTTAATATATATTTTGAAAAATATAATTTAAATGCGTCTATTACACACATTGCCAGAAAAAATTTGTCTTGATCCTCTTCAATATTATATAATTTAAGGTATTTCCCTTGTTCGCCCGACTTAACTTACCTCTTAAATTCATTAAATGCAAAATTGACGCGAGAAATTCAAATGATATAGATATGATCTTTGCATTATTTTATAGTATTAGCATTAACCAATTAGAATTGATGATGTATTTGAACATTCGCGTGTTGACATTTTCATGAAATTATATTCAATTGCATCTACTTCATTTTCCCTTTATAAATTGACATATGGGATAAAATTTTTTGCAAAATTTTGACGGGTGAACAACTATGGCTACAAACAAATTTTTTTTTGCATTGCATAGTAAACCAATAGCGTTTAAACAATTGATGATGAGCTATATAATCTATTAAATTTAAGATATATAAATTTGTAAAAAACCTCTTTCACTTACAGTTAAGCATAGTGCATAATCTACGCCGCACTTTCACTAGTTATTTGCTGACGTCACATGGCACTGTTTAAATTTCTTGTAATGAGTAAAGGAGTCTGCTCTTTAGCCATAATCTTGGGTAGTAAAAGGAGAAGGTCGAGTGCTTACTTCATTATATGTTCAGAAGATGTCACCCCGATTTTAGGATTGACAACTTTCTTTGAAAATGACCTGATGCAAGTAAATTTTAAGAAAGACTCTCTTGTTCACTCTATATCAAAGAATGCATCTACCAAACCCCAGTGTTTTA
>CABFPE010000343.1:750111-763375 GCA_900660155.1 Hofstenia miamia | reverse complement strand
AATATATATATATATATATATATATATATATAACCATGTATAATCATCTCATAATTAAACATGCATATAATATTAAATATTTATAGAAATAGAAATTCTATGCATGCAATCAATGCATTTTGTTCCCTGGGAATTTTCTACATTTCATATATTAAATGATGATGCTATGAGGAATTTTTGATGTTTTACATGCAAAATTTTACCAAATATTTATATTTGAAATATTTGCTAAATGCATGGTTTCTCTAAAGTCTTAATATGATAAAGAAACTCTATGTTGCTAAGTCAAACCTAGAAACATATATGCTACTAAAAATTTATAACCTTTCAAAATAAAATAATGATATGCAATTTCTTTGATTTTTAACAGGAAATTTATTTCTTTAAAGATCTTCTAAGGTAAAAATTTATATTCTTTAAAAATCTGTAATTTCTTTAATTTTATACAAGAATTGCGTATCCTTAAAGATCTTGAAGTAAAAAATTACGTTTCTTTAAAGATCTGAAATTTCTTCACAGTTTTTAATGTAAATTGAAGTTTCTGCAAAGTTTTTAAAGATTTTTCAACTAGGAGAGTGAACAACTAAAAAATCATACAAATAAAATGTAGCCTACGTTTAAATTCATTTAGTTTGAAACATTAAAAATTTTTATTAGCTCAAATTTCTTTTCTATATACAAGCATAATTAGAGGATTATATAAGAAAACGAAAAAATATTGCATGTTTTGTAATTAAAACAATTTTCATACAGCATTCACAATAATTTATTTTGAAAAAGGTATATGAACTATTTATTCGGACTAAATATAATAGTTTGCATAAATTCTTGTAACTATATTTTGATATTTATGCCTAATGAACCCTAAATGTTAGTATGAATCATCTTAGTGCAAGTTAGCCAACAAAACTCACTGTTGTGCATATGGATCGAACAAACTATGTGCAATATTGTGTAATAGAAGAAAGTGAACATGTATTTACACCGCACAGGCAAGACAAAAGTGCAATGACCAATAAAACATGTGCCCAATCACGTGATAAGCGTCATATGATTAGTTGATCCAGGTAGCTTAGAGTCGCCATTTGGCTGTCTAACTTTGTAAGGGCAATGTTAGAATGTGAAATTTAATTGTTGTCTCCTAAAACCAATGCAACTAAATGCAGCCATGTGCAGCCAAATGGTTACGCAAATACAATTGAAATTGCAAGTTGGGCATCTCTATTCCTCAACTAAAGAATCACTATTATCTTCATAAAAGTTCTTTAAATTACCACAAAGTTCATATAGTTGAGATCTTTGTGAAATTTTGTCCTCATGTAAAGACCATTCATTCAAAGGAATTTGTTTAACATGGAAGTTTGTAGTACAAGAATATCTCAGTCTGAGACTATCCTCCCCTTATTAAATACTGTATAAACCAAAAATACTAATATATGATAGACATGCTATTGAAACTGCAACTAAATAGACATTTTAAGTATTCTCCTATAAATGTACATTGAATTGGATATATTATGTAGGGATATGTGCAGTCAGTGACGATACTCATTTCATTCATAATAATGGTATATCTCAACATCAAATTGAATGAAATTTAATTGCTTCCATTTTCAAAAGACCAGTATTGATACTAGAAGCTACAATAATAATGATATTTCTAATAAATATTTATACTTTAAAGATGAGTGCAGCTTTGTTTTTAAAATATATTTTGTTAAGTAGTAATAAAATTTCCATTAGCATACATGTATGCTAGAATAAAAAAGAGTAGTGATTGAGTTATGAATGAGTTTCTGCTGACCATATACTGTTAGGCAGAAACTGTCAAAATGCCATTCACAAATTGATATTGATTCAGTGATATTGAGAAATGTTCTACATGTTGCTTGTTTCCAATTTTTTTGCAAATGTGTATTTTTGGGAAAGGAAAATTTTGTAAATTTTGTATCATTGCTAGCATAACCAAATTTGCAATTTAGTATGGAAAACTTTCTTCCCATAGTTTTGTGCAATGCACAAAAAAATAAATATGAATACAGCATGCTACACAATTTTGCGACATGATAGCATGTGCACAAAAATGAAATTGGATGAGTATATTATGCAATTTTTTTCATGTTTTAATCACTAGCTGCATGATAACATTCAAATACTGATGGATTAATGGGCCTATTTTATTTGCTTTTACTGTAAATTTCCAGGCCTAATTGTTTCTACAACTTGTTTAATTTTTCTACATCTGTTTGGAAGTTTTTTGTATAATTCAACACATTTTTGAAATACTTATTAGATGTGTCACCTGCATAATGGTAAATATTGTGTTTATTATATAAATTACATAAATTCCAAATAATATGGGGCCAAGTACAATGAGTATCTTGGATTACCCCAGGGTTTCACCTAGGCCATTTTAGAGGGACAAAAATCACCTTCTGAAAGAATTGATTCCCCCATATTGTGATCTTATAAAGTGTCAAAATTGTACATTATGAAACTTGAAGGCTTCCCAATACCAACCTGTGCTTCATATAAATGAAATTACCATTACATTTCATATCACCTGAATCCTCATTTAATTATTGAAAAAAATTTTTTTGTGGGTGCCATCTTTTGAATTAATCATTATCAAGATAAAATTTCTAGTAGTGCTTTATAACATTGAATTAACAAAAGTACTTTTCAATACTTCTTTATTATATAAGTAAACAACAAAAACTTTTTTTTTAAAATTACACTTGCTCTGGTGCTCTGCACTTGTAAATATGTGAAGAACTAGGTGATGTTCAAAATAAGAAGCTCTAGAATTTGAAAAAAATAAACAACACTTTGCAGAGTTTCACTTAGAAGGTAAATTGTTTATGTATTTTTAAAAATAATACTGTAGCATCATCCACATAAATCCAAAATAAGCTGTAAAACGTTGAGCAGAATGTATTAAGATCAAAGAAAACATGATTAAAATATTGTATACAAATCAATTTGAATCATTTAAGATTTATGTGTATTATGCAACTAAGAAACATTATGTGTCAAAAAAGAGATATTTGTATCTGTCCATAAAAATACTTTTTGACTAAATGACGCTTTCATTATTTTCAGCCGCCATCTTGGCAGAAGTTTAAATTTGAATTGACAGGTACTTTTCTGGATTACTATAAATAGATTAGAAACCATTGTAAGAGTTTGATAAAGAATTTTATTCAGAATTCTTATTTTGTTTCATATTAACAGTTTGATTATTTAATACTATGTCAAGCTAATCAAGCAGTGTTTAGTAGTGGTCTGGATCCATCACAGGGAATGATTCTAGGGTCTCTGTGCCAGATCACAAAAAATTCACATAGGTTAGGTATAGGGGTCTTCTCTCAATTAGCTGACTAGCATTTCTTTACTACTTGTATTAAAATAACTAATTGTCTAAAACAGTTGGATGACCAAAACCTAGGAAATATATTAATACTATTTTAGATCCAAATTGATGACCTATAAATGTATGATAACGTGACTGTACATGTACTAAATTATAAATGTAGGTTAGGGAGTTGTTTGAACAAGATATATTTAAATAAGCCAAAATATTTTCAGTAATGGCTACATATAATATTTAATGAACAACTAGTAACAAGTCGTGTTGCAAATAGATAGAATACTTTCACAAAATAGAGTTTAAGTCGATTTGTGCCATGCCTTGGGGCATGCACTGAGCTAAAGTAGGGTATACATAAACTATATCAATTGAGCTGAGAAGTGGCACTAAACCAATGGATGGAATGGTGAAACTGGATGTGGAGATCTGCTTTGGGCAGATGCCCAGTAAAAGATCACTACAGAGATTACCACATTGCTTCGTCACCTAAATAGTGAATGGTTAATTCCAGCTTACATAAGTTAACGGAAGCAACAAGCTAAGCAGTATGTAACAAGTAAATCCTTACCTGCAATAACATGACTAACATTATATAGTAACAGTAGATAAACAGTGATAATGCCTGGTAGAGGATATTACAATACTTTCCTACAATATGAAAAGTTATATCTCCAAGTAATATATGTCTTAAAATGTGGAAAAGTTAAATTAGATAAAGTTTGAAAATTACAGTCTATTTATCTTTAACCTCACCCACACAAACTTACAATCAGTTAATCTAGAAAAATAACAAAATGTATAGGTAAAAATATTATTTTTACATTTTCGCAACAAAACATAAAGTCTTGTTTTTAGAACATTTAAAAGACATAGCATGTCTTTTTGCCCAAAATTGTTATACTAGACCAGCACTTGTGAAATATACAGAAATATTACATAAATATAGACTTACAATTTTTTGGCTGATATTAAAAACAGAAAATTATAAACATTGCAAGCATTTAAACTCACAATACAATGTCAGAAATAAAACACATAAAATTGAATAAAATAAAATATTCCAAGCAACTATACACTTTCAAAAATAGTGTTCATACTTTCCACAAACTCAATTTTGTCATACAAAAGGTTTTCTACCACAAATAAATTGATAATTAAAAAATGTATGAACTCAATCTAATTTATCTCTATTGATTTGCCTCCAACCAATATGCCTAAGTGTATGTTGTAACAGTTCATCAAACAGAGAACATTCATACCTACAATTATAACATTTAAATGGCTTTATACCACAATGTTTTGAAAGCTTATGACTTTTCAGACTGCCAAACCTTGAAGATTCATAATTGCACATATCACATTTAAATGGCTTTATACCAGAGTGTCTATGTTGATGTAACTTCATATTACCAGAAGTTGAACTTTGATACTCACACTGATCACATTTAAATGGCTTTACAACAGAGTTTCTACATTTGTGTTGCCTCAGTCTGCTAGCATATGAACATTGATAATCACACTTTTTACATTGCTTTATTTCAGAATGTTCAAGTTGATGACTATTAAGATTAGTAGTGTGCATGAAATCATCCACCCCTTCAACTGTACATCCATTTTCAAATAGTAATCACAAATATTACTGAAAAGACCTTAAATTATCACATATTTATTTATAATTATTTGCTATCACTAAATTCAATGATTGTTGGTACCTGCTTCCCTAAATAACTCAATTTGTTCCATTTATGCTGTCACATGTTTCTAATGTTTTGATTATATCTGTTTAATTACTAAAGTACATGAAACACAACATATTGAAATTGCAAATGCATATTGAGCTAATAATTGTAATATACAGTATTCCCTCACTATTCACAAGGGTTATGTTCTTTACTCCCCTGTGCATAGTGAAAACCCATGAATGTTGGATGCAATTTTTAGACATCTATGTATGAGATTATAAACACTTATAAATGCTTCCCAAATATTTTCTAAATATATTCTCTGATAGAGAAGAGTGTCTTCTTTTTCACTTTAAATCTGCAACCTAGTTCTATCTTATCAAGGTGTGCTTCAATTGCTTTGGACACATCAAGAAAATGTCTAAGTCCTTTTTTGCTTCCATATGAGCAATTTTAAATACATGAACATTAGGTATGGAGAGAATATAAATCTCTCCAAATTTTTTAATAGGCTTGGAGGCAATTATTTGTAGATGTAGAAAAACTGTTTGTACTTTATTTAAATGACAGACAGTTTAAGGTTGTTACCTTTGTATATACAGAAATTATATCTATTTTTTTTATATTTGGAAATTCACAATAAATAATACCTTGATTAAATGCTATTATTAATTGTTTTCCAAAAATATGAAAAAAACGTTTAATAATAAAAATGGGATATTATATGAAATGTTTCATTTGTTGGTATCAAACTGTTCTTTTCTAATTTATGATATGCAGCAAGTCCAAAGGAATATTGTTTTTATTGCTTGAAACTAGCAGAATGTTGATTTTTTTACAGTGGAAAGTTGTATTTTTCAAATCCTTTGAATGTTGATTTAAATGTTTTAGTATAAGAGTTTTGTATAATGCAGTTATAGTTTTGATATTTAATTTTTAAATGTACCTCATTACTTTTGAAAAGAATTTAATTTTTCAAAATATTTTTACTAAGATTTTATTAATTTTGTCCAATAAAGTAGCATAATCCATCAAAAGAAGCTGCTAAGTGATTAAAGAACTAAGATTGAAAGAAAATAAAAAAAAGAATTGAATTAAAATTTTATTTGATTGATTAGCTAACCAAGATTTAATATACAAATGAATGAACAAGTCCCTGTTGGCAAATCATTTGATAAAAATGTGAGGATGAATTGCTCCTCATTAATTTTAGCAAAAACACGTAGATGAGTCTTAAGGAATTTTAATTTTAAAAACGACAGGTACTTGTTTTGATTGATAGTATAAATAGCAGTAAATCAGTGTTATTTTGATGAAGTATATTCTTTGGAAATTACTTATTCTACAATGTTCTTATGGTTTGATTATTTAACCCTTTACGTCATTACTTTTAAAATATGGGCATTGTTGTTTAGGGTAACTTTGTTCCCCCAAATTATATATTCCATGTTATTTAATATAAAATAAATTTAAAGAATTGTGTTCAAGCTACATAAATTCTTTCAATTATAGCATGCGGTTTACAACAAAATTTGAAAGCTTGTATCACTTTTCAGTAGTATTTTGTAAATATTTGCATGGAAAAAGGCATCTTCTCCCTTCTTTTTCAAGTGGAGAACTTGTATTCTTTAATATCATAGAGTCACTTATCCATTGAAGCATATAGTCACACATGTATTTGATACAGGTATTAATACAATTATTACTACCTGACCTGTCAACAGGCTGAGCTTCTAATGTAATAAGCTGAGTCCAGCCAAGCTTGTACACTGCATTGGATACACAATAAGCCAAAAACTAGCCTTTTTTAAGCCAGGCAAATGTGTAGTTCTGTTTCTTAATTTGTTTATGTTGATTTTTCTTATGCTTTCATTCAATATTTGATTTGATGACAGCAAATAATAGTTTACCAATTGAGAGAAATCGCTAAAAAGAATTTTTTCAATGCCTTCTCAATAAAATATATGTGCAAATAAAATGCAAATTGCAGCAAAATGTAGTAAACTTTAAGAAAGGCAGTACTACAATGCATATTGCTTCGTCATTCAGAAAGATTTCGTGATGTATAAAAATGCAGGTCAATTTAGAGCAATTGATAAAAATATTTTTATGCCATGTATTAAGATAACACGCAAAATCAATTTTTGTATGCCATCTTGCAAAAGAATTTCATATCAAGAATAATTTTGTGTGATGCTTAGACAAATCAGGTCACAGCCATTCATAATTGTTAGGAAGGAAGAACATTAACAGAATTAAGGAACAATTTAAGAAGTCAAACCCTGCCATCTTTAAAATTCTTAAAGATTCTAATTATACTTATATTTTTTATTGATTCTGTCTTGTTTTCATTGTTGCTTTTATGCTAAAACAATTTTGCATGTATTATGCTAGGAATCCTTCTTTGATGGGTTTAGGGTACGGATCATTGCTAAACAGAGCAGGTCGGGTTACAGGTTAAAAATCAAACATATTTCATGCTCAATATTAAAGTTCAAAATTTCCTAATCCAGGTGAACTACCTCATCAAAATATCTTTATTAATTAATCTTGAATCATGATTGAAAGAGCTTTATCACCAACTTCCTCAATAATTTACAAGCAACATCCCAGTAAACAATTTATATGGACAAATGGTGGTACCCACATGGGCACCAACGTCGGGCCCGCCATTTGCCAACATAAATTGTTTACTATGATTAGAGATTTGAATGGAGATTTGCATGTATGCAATCTAAGATATAAAATGATTTGACATAATGCAGTATTCTTAATATTTGTTAGCCTAAATAACTNGACAGGTACTTGTTTTGATTGATAGTATAAATAGCAGTAAATCAGTGTTATTTTGATGAAGTATATTCTTTGGAAATTACTTATTCTACAATGTTCTTATGGTTTGATTATTTAACCCTTTACGTCATTACTTTTAAAATATGGGCATTGTTGTTTAGGGTAACTTTGTTCCCCCAAATTATATATTCCATGTTATTTAATATAAAATAAATTTAAAGAATTGTGTTCAAGCTACATAAATTCTTTCAATTATAGCATGCGGTTTACAACAAAATTTGAAAGCTTGTATCACTTTTCAGTAGTATTTTGTAAATATTTGCATGGAAAAAGGCATCTTCTCCCTTCTTTTTCAAGTGGAGAACTTGTATTCTTTAATATCATAGAGTCACTTATCCATTGAAGCATATAGTCACACATGTATTTGATACAGGTATTAATACAATTATTACTACCTGACCTGTCAACAGGCTGAGCTTCTAATGTAATAAGCTGAGTCCAGCCAAGCTTGTACACTGCATTGGATACACAATAAGCCAAAAACTAGCCTTTTTTAAGCCAGGCAAATGTGTAGTTCTGTTTCTTAATTTGTTTATGTTGATTTTTCTTATGCTTTCATTCAATATTTGATTTGATGACAGCAAATAATAGTTTACCAATTGAGAGAAATCGCTAAAAAGAATTTTTTCAATGCCTTCTCAATAAAATATATGTGCAAATAAAATGCAAATTGCAGCAAAATGTAGTAAACTTTAAGAAAGGCAGTACTACAATGCATATTGCTTCGTCATTCAGAAAGATTTCGTGATGTATAAAAATGCAGGTCAATTTAGAGCAATTGATAAAAAATAACATCACTAAATTTGTGTTAAGAGGAGACAAAGTCAAATTTTTATTTGCTATGGCTAGGTACATAGAGCATAGGTGAGTTGCTGTTGTGGGTCCCTCACATCTTGCAAGATGTGTTGTACCTGGGTACTCTATATATCAATTTGGTGAATTTTTACACTAGTAAAATGAGAATATTTTGAATCTGTTGTGTTAATTTGTGCAAGCTATAATAATAGCAGGGACACTTCTCCAGATTTCAGGGCTGCCAGGATCTTTGCTGTGTTATGTTACCTGAGGCAAAAAATGACTTACTTTGTTTCATTGCTTATGCCCTAAAGTCAGACTTTGCTGCAAGAGTGCACCAAGCCAAGCTGTTAGTTTATGAGTCAAAAATGAAACATCCTAGTGGATAGTAATTCAAAACTAACTACAGAATTTGAAAATTAAATACCTCAGTTCCCTTAAACAATAAAATGTGAGCATTTATAAGTAAATTTGAACATATAGATTCTGAATATACAATCATCCTTTCATTTCAAAAAATATTTGGAAAGTGATTTCAAAATCTTTCTAACAAAATTTGCATTTTTAATTAAATTTCCCAAAAATTGAAATTAAGTTGCAAATTGATCCTGTAAGAACTTCTCAAAATGAAAAAAATATGCACAGCAATAGACTTGCAAGCTTTGAATTTACTTAAAATCAACAATAGCTTAAGAATAATCTAGGTTAGAAATGCTTAGAAAAAATAGCTAGTGATCTGTGAATTGCAACATTATTTTACTGATTATTATAATTAAGAGCTTAATTAAATGTCTGCAAATCATAAATAGCTAGCTTTTACAGTTTTTATTAATCAGAACATATTTTAAATGGATTTAAAGAATTTCATAAATTTTTATACTTTACTTATCTGAAATTGAAAATTTGGATAATATAATGATTAAGAAAGACGAAAAATGATAGTCCTATGTTGAAATATGTCTTCAACATGACATGGTAAATTTTTACTATATCATAAAGCAATTGCAAAACTCTGGAGCAATTATCAACCTCCTTAGTGTTCTACATTTTATTATAATGAAATTTTCCTGAATATAGGAATATGTCCCCTAAGACATGCATTACTATTTGAAAAATTCAAGCACGCTTGTTTAAGCAATTGCCATTCTAATGCATGAATTCAAGGACATGTGAGCTATTTTCTATCTATGGATATCACAGCCAGGCTCAATTCAGCTCAAAAGAGGGAGGCAACCCATGCCAAATTGTGAAACTATTGGAAAATATACCTAAAACTGTATTTCACAAACTAATTTTGAAATATTATTAAAACCTGACACTGACATTCTACTTTGTCACCCTTGCACACAATGTATCATGCACTTAAAGATTAATAAATTGTAATGAAAACACCATAGCTGTATTTACTATTTTATATGCTAAAGGCTATATTACTTGGATATTCAAGAAAGCATATCTTTTTTTTCAAAACTTCATAAACAATTCTAGAATACATAAGAAAATATTAAATGAAATTCATGCAAAACTTGTTGCATTTCTTAGTCAAATTCTAGCCCTTTGCTTTATATTTTGAACAACAACAAATACTTCACATAATGTGTGCAAGTGCAAGTGTGATATCCTATACTCTCAATGATATTGGTATTATTTCCATTATAATTGATTACCATTTACAGTTACTTCTCCTTCATCAGTAGTACTTATTCCTAAACCATTTAGTATCCTTGCATATTAATGAATACATCTATAATGGATTTGCAAGCATGCTAGTGACTAACATGATTGTATTTAGGTTTCTCAAGTGCTGCTGACTTAAATGGTTTCACACTGACTCAGTGCAGTATTAGCAGATGAATTACTCTAGTGCATCTCTCTACATGACGTCTGCACTTTGGTTTACATGAAATTGTATGCAGAACTCTATCACATTATAATTCAAGTTAGATTGCATTATGTAATGATTCCAGTGTAAATGAATAACAGATAAAATAAAAATTAACTTCAGTTCCAAATTTTGTAATTAAATAATAATGTGTGAATTAGATAATGTATAATTGTTTCTCTCTTCTTGATTATCAGCAATACATGTGTCTTTCATCAAATGAGAAGGCATCAGAGTAATTAATAATTTAAATAATTAAAGAATGTATAGGTTATTTATTAATTCCAATTCTGGACGAAGTTAAGTAATCACTCATCTCTTTGGCATTCAGAGTTCATTTGCATACTTAGATATTTATGTATTAATCAATAATTAAATAAAATATTTTAGTCATTGACTAATTGTTGTACCCTAGTAACACGAAGTTGTCTTTTGGACGTCCTTATGTTAACATTTATAGCCGTCCAAAAGACGTCAATATCTGTCCTCATAATGAACACAAAAACAACATGATTTGCTAATAAACAAAATGTATTCAGGATTTGCCACAAACTTTTTGTGCAAAGTTATTTAATTGTGATATCTTTCACAGCATGTGATTTTTGTAACCATGTTTTTAAAATTTACTCACAATCATGCTTCCTACTCATTTTGCTCACAAACACCATCATTATTATCATTTATAAAGAAGTTTCTTATAATAGAAATTTCGACACTTAAATATCACTTTTGTAAAGGTGGAAAATTTATTTTATATTTGGTTTTTCATAAATTTCACTAGTATGCATTTATTCACTTTTTATTAATATTTACATTTTAAGGTATTGTTGAAGTCAAAATATATATTTGCATAAATCATTCTAACCTGTGTAAAATATTTATGTTTAAAATTAATGCATGTTTATCTTAAAAAATGGAATAATTCATTCAATCATAAATTTTCTATTTAATATTATGTGACATTATAAAAAAAATGATTAAATGTTGTTTAGAAACGTTAATATTTTTAAGAAAAATAGCAAGGAATAATAAATTTTCAAAGTTTCCAAGAGTGAAATTAGATGTGTCAAAAGTAAAGCTATTAAATCCTTCTTTATAAATGATATTAGTGGCATAATTTTTTAGTGATACTACTAGATGTTTGATTGTGTTTAAATATTAAGAAGTTCAGTAATAACAAACATAGGTTGTAAACGTTATCAGATTAAGCTACCTTACTTCATTTAAAAAGGTTTTAGAAAATCATGAATANGTGTAAAATATTTATGTTTAAAATTAATGCATGTTTATCTTAAAAAATGGAATAATTCATTCAATCATAAATTTTCTATTTAATATTATGTGACATTATAAAAAAAATGATTAAATGTTGTTTAGAAACGTTAATATTTTTAAGAAAAATAGCAAGGAATAATAAATTTTCAAAGTTTCAAAGAGTGAAATTAGATGTGTCAAAAGTAAAGCTATTAAATCCTTCTTTATAAATGATAATAGTAGCATAATTTTTTAGTGATACTACTAGATGTTTGATTGTGTTAAAATATTAAGAAGTTCAGTAATAATGTTATCAGATTAAGCTCCCTTACTTCATTTGAATGGGTTTTGGTAAATCATGAATGATACTTTTTTTATTTGCAAATCATGTCGTTTTTGTGTCCATTATGAGGACAGATATTGACGTCTTTTTGACAGCTAATTATGTTAACTTAAGGATGTCCAAAAGACAACTTCATGTTATTAGGGTAGACACCATAAATCTCCATCATCAAAGTTTCCAACACTATTGTCACATAGCAATTAGCTAATTCTTTTCATGCACAAATCCAATTAATCAAATGTAGTTAAATAACAACTGAATTCTGATAAAATTTTATTGATAATGATCTTTGTTGCAATTAAATTTTTCATTACAACAATTGTTGTATACCATAAAAAGACTAAAATCACTTAAAGTTCTTTGCTAACATTTTTTGCCTTAATCAGACCATTGATTATAATTTATATTTCTGTTTTGGCTCACTTTGCACAAAAGCCAAATGAATTACTTTCTGCCAAGCTACTTTTGCCGTAATTCTCTTTGACCTACATTTATAAACCTTGATCATAAATAAATGATGTAAAACTAAAATTAACTAAATCAAATTTCTAATATTTTGCACCATTGTTACTTTGGTCAGAATAGGTTCCTTTACATTTGCATCTTTTTATCTTAGGTGAGGCTAACAAGAATGCTTTTACATTTTCAGTCTATCACATCACTTGACCAAGCATACATCTAAAATAGCAAATTTTTAGTACATAATGTGATGTTTTTCTGCAATTTTGAAATAATCATTTTTCATTTTAATTTAGGTTCAAATAGAGAGACTTTTACATTTTGATTGATGTTTCAAATATTTGAGGTAAATTTTTTTTATCTTTAACTTAAAATCTATTTGACATTATATTTTATAGAATTTTGTTATTATGACATAATATATATGCAATTGCCCCATGTCAATTAATTTTCTGGTGACTTATTTCATATGTAGTTCTTAGTTAATGCAATCATTAGGCAATTATGTTTTAGAATTTCTATCAAAAAGGTAAACATTCCTTTAATTTTTATTAAACTATTAAGCTGAAGCCTTTATTATTATGTATATATATATGTATATATATATATATATATATATATATATA
>CABFPE010000343.1:735422-749947 GCA_900660155.1 Hofstenia miamia | reverse complement strand
ATATATATATATATATATATATATATATATAATATGTATATTATATTAATTTTTTTAAATGTGCTTTACATACGTGAGTTTTAAGATATGAAGTTACGATTTTCTAATGAGCAACTTATAATACAAAATGATATTATTGAAAAAACTCTATTGTTCAATTAATTTAATGCAATGCTACTATTAAATTTTAAATATTTTCAAAATATAATTCAAATTAGTTTCCATTTCACAATGTTCAAAAAATTTCTTTGCTAAATGTTGATGCTGCTTAAAACACTGGAGTCTTTGCAAATGTGTATGGTACTTACAAAGTAAGTGTAAATTTGATGTTTCAAGCTATTCACACACTAGTTAGCATGGGATACAAAAAATATTAGTTACTATTTTACTTGATGCTATTTATTAGCATAAATATTTTAAGATATGCTTTATATTTGTTTTGGCTGATTTTGCTGTTAGACAGCCTTGTTTAGCTAATCTTTGAAAAGAACCTAAGGTAAGGCAAAAGCAGTGTTAAATGTGATAACTAGATGCATTTCTCAAGTGGCTGGTTTTTTGGTAAAAAATTCATGCATTTTAAGTGCGTATTTTTGGCAATTAGAAAGCTATATTAGGCCCCATGCTGTTTAGGGTTAGACATAAAACCTATGCTCAATCCTTGCCAGACCTGAATCATGCCCAATCCAAATACTTCTAATTTGACACATTTTTATGCTGCTTGTAAACAAAATCTCTACTAAAGTTGGGTGTTAAAAGCTTCTAATGTTTTCTATTGAAAATCTTATTTTCATATTTGTGGGGAAGAAATACTAATCTAATCAAAATAATTATGAATTTCCAAACACTAAAAAATCTAATATTGTAATGTCACTAAAATTGGGGTCTCTGTATTTGATTGGTTGTACCTATTGGGCTGGCAGCAACTATTGCAAAATCCTTCCAATTAAACAACAGATCCCCAGTTTTGGTAGCCAGGGAAACCAGTGGCAACTATTGGCAAAGGTTTCCTTGGTTACTGTTGATATTTCTTATTTTATAATAATATTACTTTTGTAAATAGTGTTTTGATTTGTTATTATTTATTTTGTAATTGCTTAATTTCTATATTAGTTATATGATACAGTGCTTTAATTGATTATCCTCTCATTTTAAATTTACATTGCTGATTTAAACTTTGATTGATGAGAGAAATTGTAAGCACTATGCAGGTATTAATGTGTTGTTGTATAAATTCTAGAGACACATTGTATAGGTTTCTGAAAAAAGGCAATATTAGAGTTATTATCAATTTTTTATTAATTTCATTGTTATTTCAAAATTTTTTATGATCAAAATAAAATTAAAATGGAAAAATATCTATGTGTCAATGTATGTATAATTCATTTATTGATTGCTACATTTGATGAGTCAATTCATTTGTAATTCATTTATTTGTGAATTAAAATGCAACCAAATACAATGGAAATAAAAGAAATTGTTGAAACCTCAAGAATAAATGATTTCACATGTGCACGTATTCATGAAATAATAAATACAGATTGGGGTGACATTATAAGTTATAAAAGAATACGCACAATTAGTAAGGAACTTAAAGTAGGTGAATGAATCACACTGGTAGTGGTTGACCTCTGGATGATGACAGAGCATTATTATATGTGTATCAATTCGGAAAGATATTGTGGATGATAATGAAATTATGATAAATGAAATAGCCAATAAATATAACATTGACAAGAATATGGTATGGAGAATTATAAATAATGATTTGAAAATGAAAAGTGTGTCATTAAAATGGATCCCTCATGAACTGTGGGATGTTCATAAAGCTTGTAGAGTGGAATGCTGCAAAAATATGCTTACAAAGTTAGAAGAAAAGAATGCTCTGCGCTATATGATTGTAAGTGATGAGAAATGGTTTTTTGAAAAACCATTGGGTAATCATACAACCAGATGATGCTGGGTAACACCTAAAGGTGATGTCACACCAAAACATATTCTAAGAAGAACACAATCAAAGAAATTTCATCTTATGGTAGCCATTATGTTTGGTGGTTGATTACTTTACAAAATATTGCATCATGGTGTTACTGTGAATTCAACAATATACATGTATATTGAGTATATAAATGAAGCAGTTTCTAAATTTAACACGCATCACTTAAATAAAAAATGATGATCCATACCATAGGAAAACGCCTGCATCCAACATGATAATGCAAGGCCCATGTCTCCAAAGAAACAAATGATTATTTACCTCAACATGATTGTGTCCTTATTAAACAGCCACCTTATTCTCTGAACGTCAATTGTGACAGAATAGTTTTTCCCATGTTGGAGATGCAAAGATCGAAAAAAGTGATTAATGCTGAAAATGAACTACCAGAATTTCTTTCTGAAAAAACTTGCAACTCCAACACCAGAAGAAATGCGCCACGAATGTGAAATGGTGAGGGTCCACCTTCAAAATGTTATTAATTGCAATGGTAAATATAGTGTGTAAGTATTTGATTCGCATAAGTTTTTAAAAATTGTTTTTAAAAATAAAAATATGCTTTTTCTAAAATGGCCATTTTTTATGAGATAACCTACATTACTAGACAGAAAATCTATTAGCTTAGCTAAATGCTAGTGTTTTATTTTCTCTTGCTGTATTTTAATCTTTTTTGCATTTATGCGCAATAATAAATTAGGCTCCAAAAAAAATTTAGGAACCATTACTATTACATTGATTTGTGTCCATATTAAGTTAGGTCTAGGTGTACAGTCAGTTTATAAAAACTTGTTCTATTGTTTTTTTGGACAAACACATAATTTATCACACTGTGGTAAAATCATGCCTGATGGCTTAAACAAATGCATGGCTATTACATGCTATTTATATTTATTTATATGTATGTTAGGGATAACAGACTTTATTGAGATAGATAATGCACATTGAGACATGATGTAGGGTAGCACTATTGATTTTCCTCAAGGGAATAATTAGCTCATGATGCTGTGTGGAATTGGTGGACACAACTCTTGTTATAATCTAAAGAAAAATAGTAAAAGATAGTTTTGTTAACTGATACAATTCCTATATTTACAAAGTTGCCAACAAGTCAGTATCTAAATGCTAGACAAACTTGGTTTGCCAAATAAAATCTTTCAATGAGGCTCATTTCAGCTTGATTTTTTTTTTAAATATTGGGCTCCCAGAATTTTTTCAATTGCTCTTCCTAATATTTAACAAACATTTCTAAAATAAGATTAAATGTAAGGAATATTGAAGGAAAAAATGCGAAAAATCTGAATAATCAAATTAACAAGCACATCCTTTTTTAATTGTGTGTTTATATGTGGGTTTGCATCAATTCTAATAAAATAAATATACAGTGTGATTTTAATAGGAATGGGCAAAAAATCATTATTTTAATTATTTATTACAATAAATGCTTCAGCACTCACTTCTAATATCCCTTATGACGTTATTTCTGAATGTTAGTTATGTCAAAATATGTATTTTGTTATATTTTTTGTATGTCAAGAACTCAAGAAACCGTAATAGAAGAAAAATACGAAAAAAGCATGGACGGATATTTTAAGAAAAACTTTGTTGGTGTTGAGCAAGTTTGTGTAAATAAGAAGTGAACTTGAAGAAAAGCATAAGAGAAACACTAAAGCAACAAGCACCATTACTGAAAACTTTAATTGAATGTAGGGAACAAAGAGACTACTCATAGCTAAAGAAAGAAAATGGTAAATAATTCAAAGAAAAAGAATAAAATGAAGTCAAAGACTCAGCAACCCCTACAATAAGTTGAAGCACCCCAGACACAAGAGACAGCATCACTACCTGATAGTGAAGTTTCCTCAACAGAACTAGTAATGAAAATCAATACAAAATAGTCAAATTCACAGAAATAGCAAGGAAAGGAATAGAAAGCAATAAACAATTAAGTATACAAATTGAAACAACTAACACAGTGAATGCTGGAACTAGAATACATGGACACAGAAAAGCAAAAATGGATGCATAAAATGAGAAATGATAATAGTACATGATTAACTAAACAACTGCAAATACAAACATTAATAGAAGAAAATAATGTAATAAAAAGGGAAATTAAAAATGGCAAGAACTAATGGCTGAAATGCACAAAGAAAATGTTAGATTGAGAGATGAGAGTGTAATTAAGCAGCTAGAAATTGATAGCTCAATAACAAAAACAAAAAGTCAGAAGAGCAAAGACATATGCAAGTCAAAATAACAGGTAAAACAAGTAAAATGAAATCAGATGAATGAATGGGAACTAATGATAATAAACAAAGGAATATTTTATCAAAAAATTGGTAAAAAAAAATACCAAACAAGTAAAACAAAACTGCAAAAATAATGCAAACAATATTCATAGACTTGATGCTCTCAGACAATGATAATAATGAAATACTGTTGTAGCATCATCCAAAAAAGCAACTAAAGCTGAATAACGTCGAATGATTATTAATTGAAATTAATTGTAAAAATTTAGTTAGTGAACTTTAGTTTATTTTTGTAAAATGCAACTAAGATTTAATATTGGTCAAAATAAGAAACTTGTTAGCCGATCAAGAGGTAATTGACAAATTAAATTGAGCAAACTAACGCTTACGTATGAACAGCCATATTGGCAGACGAATCATTTGAATTTTAAAATCGGCAGGTACTTTTTGTAGAAATTTTATAAATAGCTTTGATTCAACCATAATTCTGATGGACAATAAATTCTTCGGAGTTTATTTAATTTTCATTTCTACTTTATCTGGTTTGATTATTTAATTAAATGTGCAGCTAGGCAAGTTGTGTTTAGTAGTGGCTGGAATCCATCACGGGATCGATTCTAGGGTCTTTGTGCCAGTCACGAAAGTGCACCTATGTTACGGTTAGGAGTTTTTCGATTCTTGCCTAGTCTGACTATTGATCAACACATGTAAGAAATAATCAATGCCTGAAACGACTGGATAGTCGACACTTAGGGATATTTATATATTCTTAAATGTAGGAGACTCGACTATAATTGACTCGATAAATGACCTCACATGTAATACTATTAAATGTAGGTATAGGAAACTGCAAGTTTGTTATCTGTATAATTAAGCCGATAGTTTTACGGTAATGGCTATGTTAGTTATATTATTACATGCAGTTAGTGTCAATGCCCGGTTGCTTTATTAAATAAAAACAACAAACACTTTACAACTCTGAGTTTAAGTCAGTTACAACTTTACTTGAGTGCACACACCAAGCTAACGTAAGGCATACATAATTAATCCCAGTTGAGCTGAGATGGTGATGTGGACTCAACCATCATTGCAGAAGAGGAGGAGCTGTGTTGTGGAGATCGGCTTCGGGCAGGAGCCCATGGAACAACTGAAGAGGGAACATCATACTGCCCAGTCACCTAAACAGTGATGGTTATTACCTGAGTACTTAATTAACGTAACTAGTTAGTAAGGAAGAGAAGTTTGATGGATCAACAAATGGGTAACACCTCACCCGCAGTTTACTAAGCATCCCTTAGCAGTGATTGAACACGGCGTAACAAGCTAGGTGGAGGATGTTACACTGTTATGCAAAGCAATACTTCCTAAATTTACAGGAAAAATAGACAACTACTCACCAACATTTTCAGAATGGTTACAAAGATTTAGAATGACCATGAAGGAAAGAAAAGTAATGCAAAGCCAGCAGCAGCAAGTTTCCCATTATATCTAACTGGGGCTGCATATTAACACTATTTGGTACTCAATACAAACATAAATACAGACTACAAGAAACTGATCAGAGGGTATAAAACTTACTACAATGACAAGAGCTTCAAAAGCCAATAGTGAATGATCCTAGATCTTAAATGGGATAAAATTGAATAGAAAGGACAATCAAAAAAATTATATTTCACAAGTGAAATGAATGTTAAAACTAAGTTCACAAGAAGAAACATATTCAAAATACAACTTATTTTCACAAATATGTAAAGGATTCACAGAGGCAATAAATATAACAATTTAAAATCAAATGCAATGCTGAGGATACACTAGTGTGCATGATTAGAAGAGGCCTAGTAATCCAGATAACACTAGAAAACAACACATGAATCAATTAAAGAGCAACCCTAAACAAAAGAGCAAGTAACACGGGACCAATGATAAAAAATTGATATTAAAAACAACAAACTAAAGTTGGGAGATAAAGATGAATTCATTAAACTGAAAATAAAAGATGGAACTACTAAGAAAATTAGAAAAAGGGAATAAGATGTCACCTGTGGCAGCAAAGGCCACACAAAAAAGGTATTGCAAGTGACAGATTAATAAAATTGAGGATGGAGAAGATGATTTGATAGAAGAAAATTTGAAAATTACGAAACACTGGAAGAAGAGAAGAAAAATCAATGATTTAAACTAATAAGAGTTCCATCTCAAGAAAAACGTGCACCTGTTCTATTAATAACTGATCTGATAAAATTAAATACAATAACAGTTGCAGTGAATGCAATCATGATAAAGGCAAAAATAGACAATGTAACCAAAAGGATGCATATCTGCTCCTGAGAATTGACGCTATAATTTTTAAAGCAAGCAAAAGTAAATACTATACCTGCATAGACCTCTGCAAGGCATACTAGAGGTACTGATGAGAGAAGAAGATATTGAAAAAACAGCATATTTCATGACATACAGATTTTTCAAGTGGATGTATATGGTATTCTGGTTGTGCAACACACCAGCAACATTTCAGCAATATGTCACAAAATTCTTATTTTTCATCTTATTAACAGTTTGATTATTTAATACAATGCTGAGCTAATCAAGCAGTGTTTAGTAGTGGTCTGGATACATCACAGGGAACGATTTTAGTGTCCCTGTGCCAGATCATGAAAGTGCACTTATGTTAGGTGTAGGGGTTTTCTCTCGATTAGCCAACTAGCATTTCTTTACTACATGTATCAAATAACTAACCATCAACAAATGGTCGGTTGACCAAACCCTAGGAATTATCTTAATATTCTTTTAGATCTAAATTGATGACCTATAATTGACCGATATAATGCCTACATGTAATATTAAATGAACAACTAGTAACAGTTCAGGTTGCAAATGGATATAACACTTTTACACCATAGGGTTTAAGTCAAGTTGTATCATGTCTTGAGTAAGCACTGAGCTAATGTTGGGTACACATAAGCTATCTTGATTGAACTGAGAAATGGCACTCAAGCATCAGATGGAATGGTGAAATTGGATGTGGAGATCCACTTTGGGCAGATGCCCACTAGAAGATTGTTACGGAGGTTACCACATGGCTTTGTCAAGTAAAAAGTGAACAGTTAATTGAGGTTACATAAGATGACAGAAGAAACTAATCAAGCAGTAACAACAAGTAAATCCTTACCCACAACTACACAGCTAACATTATAAAGTAACAGTAGATAAAGGGTGATAATGCCTGGTAGAGGATATTACATCAGGAAGAATTAGATAAAGTAAAAACTGAGTTGGCAAAACCACCCTAACTAAATGCAACCAACTATGAGAAGGAATTTATCCTCAATAGTGATCAGGGCAGTGAGAGAAAATAATGGTTTAACTAAGCTGAGATGCTTGCTGTAGTTGAAAACATAAAAAAGTTCAGATATTTCTTAGTGGGGAATACCTTCTGAGTATGAACCTACAAGAGTGGCTTAGCCTGGCTAAAAAAATTCTCAGGTGACAAATCCTCCATAGTATCTTACTGGATAGAATATTTAAACAGATTCAAGTTTAAAATTGAACATACAAAGGCAAACTTAATAAAAATGCTGACTTCTAAACCATGCTTCCAGGATACCAATGAGATATAGAAAAACTGAAGGAGAAAAAAACAATTCCAGTTTTACAGCAAAACAAATATGAAAATCTACCACATATTAATGCAGATGAAAAAGGTGAACTAATATTACTGGTAATACTAAAAGAAGAAATAACAGAGAAAGAGATCATTGAAAAACAACAGACTCAGTCTTTTCTGAAATAATCAAAAAATACAAAATAACAAAAATCAACTCAGAAAAATCACAAATAGTTACTTCCAGCAATGCAAATGGAAAATTAACAAAAGTGGAATACTCTAAGTAGAAGGAATAACACTGAGAATTGCTACACTGGAATATTTCAAAAACAACATGTTAAGAAAGACACACAAAATCAGGCATATGGGAATAGTGGACACAAAAATGACATTGAACACAAAATTCATTACTACATCAATCAATTACAAAATCTGCTTCCCCAGACAGACAACAGAGCTAGAAAAAATCATGAAGGGTATTGATATATATATTAGTGATAGTTGACAATTTCACCAAATATGCTAGGAAGATCCCAATGGACACAACCACAGCAAAGGCAGTAGCAGACAAGATAATGAAAGAGTAGATACTGAAATTTGGTCCAATGGAGATAACAGTAACTGATCAGGGAGTACAATTCAAAANGAAGCAGGGAGACAAATACCGGCTATGTATAGACTTCCGAAAATTAAACGAAGTAACAAAGAAAGACTCGTACCCCNAAATCATGAAGGGTATTGATATATATATTAGTGATAGTTGACAATTTCACCAAATATGCTAGGAAGATCCCAATGGACACAACCACAGCAAAGGCAGTAGCAGACAAGATAATGAAAGAGTAGATACTGAAATTTGGTCCAATGGAGATAACAGTAACTGATCAGGGAGTACAATTCAAAATCAAGTTGTTCAAAGAAATGATGAAACTACTAAAATAAATAATGAGAGAATTACAGCATACCACCAATAAGCAAATGGAGCATTTGAAAAATTACACAGAACCATGATAAAACTAATAAGAGTAATGACTGTATGAGTGGGAAGAAAATTGAAATGGTGCACTCAACCATAGGAATAAAACAATACAAAGCCATGTTTGGAAGAGAGGCTGCTACACCAGTATCCATGCAATACCACACATACTCAGGTAAACTGGACAATGAATACATAAGCAAATTGAAAGACCAGGTGAAAACCATAGACAAAGCTATGTGCCACAACTAAAAGCAATCTGTGATAAGACAGGAGAGAAACTTCAAAAAATAAACATAAACATGACCCTGAAATATGGGATATTAATCTATTAACTGAACACAAATGAAGAGGACAGGCCAACAAGAGAATCTTTCTCCACCAAAAAGCCAACTAAAGAGCAGGCAGATGGCAATACAACCATAAGAAAATCTGAGACATCAAATAAACAGAACAACATGCTCAACCAAATGCCAACTAAAGGGCATGTGGACAGATCATCAACTAAAGTATGGGAAGTTGGAGAAACAACTGGCAAAAACAAGAACACTCTCACCCTAATGCTGACTAAGTGACAGACAGAACAGAGATGGACAAACTCCCAAGATTGATTGTCAACTAAAAGACGTGAGGTAAGAGGAATGACACAAACAGGATAGAAGCTCAGATAACCAAAGAATGGCAATCACAATGGATTATGCCACACCACCCAGAACTTAATGCCAACTAAAGGGCAAGGAGTACAAAACTCCCAAGCACAGTCCTCCTCAACAACTAAATGTTGCAGGTATAGGAATATCTGTGGTCAACTAAAGGACCTAGATATTGAGGAAATAAGTGGTTGATCACCCATGGACATATCTGATCAACCCTCAACAAGCTCAATTCCCACAACCATACCCTTTTCATACAGGCAAATCAGTGAATCAAACACAACCTACTCAAAACAGTCATCAAGATCTGAAGACTGAGAAAGCAGAATGGCAAGAGGAGGAAATGAAAAACTCTACCCATATTTCATGGCATATATATAGGCATAATATATAGCTTATATGACAATCTATTAACTGAAATGAAAGAGTTCATCAACAAACACTACAAAAATGATGGAACAGCAATACCAATCTTGATAGATAATGTAGAATCACAGGGGTGATTCTAGTGAACACAAAGAATAGAATACAGTTCAAACTTCTTCTATTTTACAATTGCCTCAGTCCTTTTATACAATGCTATTGATGATATTTACAAATATGACAACAACTAGTCACAATCATGAAAAGCGTGAGATCTGGCCAATAAATATTTACAACTACCAGCCAATGCTACATGCTGCCCCAGGCCAGACTTTCCATTTATACCAGACAGGGGAAGAGGTAACACCCTTGTAGCATCAAGATGTTTGCTGAGTAGACTAACAGGAATGCACCAGTATACATCTGTGATGTTCTGAATCATGTTCACACACCAAAAGAAACAACTCAACCATAATGTTAAGAATAACAGCAGCAGTGGTCCTGAATCACATCAGTGTTACTATGTAGGGTTTTTCTTTTTATACCAAATCACAGGGAAGAGGTAACACCCTTGTAGCATCAAGACGTTTGCTGTGTAGACTAACAGGAGCAAGCAGTATACATCTGTGATGTTTGGAATCATGTTCACACACCAAAAGAAACAACTCAACCGTAATGTTAAGAATAACAGCAGCAGCAGTCCTGAATCACGTCAGTGTTACTATGTAGGGTTTTTCTTCTTAGACCAAACTACAGGGGAAGAGGTAACACCCTCGTAGCATCAAAACGTTTACCATGTAAAGAAACAGTGGCAGCAGTTCTAGATCACGTCAGGGTCACCATGTAGAATCACAGGGGTGTTTCTAGCAAACACAAAGAATAGAATACAGTTCAAACTTCTTCTATTTTACAATTGCCTTGGTCCTTTTATACAATGCTATTGATGATATTTACAAAATTGACAACAACTAGTCACAATCATGAAAAGCGCGAGATCTGGCTGATAAATATTTACAACTACCAGCTGATGCTACAATAAAACAAACACCAATGTGCAATACAATTATTTCATGCCAAAGGAAAACGAATGAAAAACTAAACAGATCATATTTCTGCAGCAGAGTATATGTAACCTTTAATGAACTGTTCACACTAGTCAACACATAAAAAATGATCAGTTAAAGAGAAAAATTATTTGAAGAATGTGTACAAATCAACCTTGATAGAAACAGACAGTTGATGATATCTTAGAGTCACTCAGGGAATTTTTCATTGTTATTATCTGTTATTATTTTTAACTTTCATTGTATTGATGTCAGTATAATGTAATTCTTTATTTACAAGCTTGGTTATATTGTAATAACCTTTACCAGGCATTATCACTGTTTATCTACTGTTACTTTATAACGTTAGCTGTGTTATTGCTGTTAAGGATTTACTTGTTGTTACTGCTTGACTAGTTTCTTTTAGTAACTTATGTAACCTAGAATTAACTGCTCACTTTTTAGGTGACAAAGCCATGTGGTAACCTCCATAATGATCTTCTAGTGGGCATCTGCCTGAAGCAGATCCCCAAATCCAATTTTACCACTCCATCTGATGCTTGAGTGCCATTTCTCAGCTCAATCAAGATAGCTTATGTGTACCCTACATTAGCCTGGTGCTTAATCAAGACATGACACAACTCAACTTAAACTCTATTGTGTGAAAGTGTTATATCTATTTGCAACCTGAACTGTCACTAGTTCTTCATTAAATACTACATGGGGCCATTACTGAAATATATTGGCTTATTTAAATAAATTCTTTTCAAACAACTTCCTAACCTACATTTATAACTTACTACATGTATGGTCATTTTATTGGTTGATTATAGGTCATTAGTTTAGATCTAAAATAATATTAAGATAATTCCTAGGGTTTGTTTATCCAACCATTTGTTGACAGTTATCTGATACATGTAGAAAGGAAATGCTAGTTGGCTAATTGAGAGAAAACCCCTACACTTAACATAAGTGCACTTTCATGATCTGGCACAGGGACCCTAGAATCGTTCCCTGTGATGTATCCAGACCACTACTAAACACCGCTCAATTAGCTCAACATTGTATTAAATAATCAAACCATTAATAAGATGAAAAATAAGAATTCTAAGTAAAATTCTTTATCAAATTCTTACAATAAGTTTCAATGTATTTATAGTAATTCCAAAAGAAGTACCTGTTGATTCAAATTTAAACTTCTGCCAATATGGCGGCTATAAAATAATGTAAGCATTGTTTAGTCAAAAGTATTTTTATTGACAGATACAAATATCTCTTTTTTGACATATATTTTATTCTTGGTTGTATTTTACAAATTAATCTGAAATAATAGCAACTGATCTGATTATAATAGTTTTAATCAACTCCTTTTCAATCTTATTCTCTTCTGTGACGTTTGCAGCTTATTTCTGATTATTTGGATGATGCTACAATATGAAAGCTATTTTCATGTCCCCTCAAATGGTGCTAACAATATTGCTCAAATTTAATTTACAAGGGAAATCTATGACATGGTTATCTTTTGATTAACTTTAGTTGTAAACAAAGACAAGTAATAATTTGAATTGTATAAATTGAGAAACAATGTTGAGAAAGGTTAATAGATTTTGTCTAGCCTCAGTTACCATTTACTTTTCCTTTGTTTACTTATTTTTATTTTAGATATGAAACTAATTGCTTAAGTATGGTGACAATTTCAGAGTACTTTCTCAAGGTACAGGCAACACATAGCTCCTGGTCATCTTGGATTTTACCTAAAAGTATCTATTACTTGAATGAATTACCAATGTTTATGGTAGTTAATAAGTTGTTTTCTCTTAACTTTTTCTGGAATCAGGGCTATATGGCATAGCTATTTAAAACCTTCTGCAAAGTCAACTGGGTTTCTAGTGTAATTAATTTTATAATATGCTTCATAAAAGAAAGTGAACTCAACACAAAAAGCCTACAAAAAATGGTTGAGGCCAATTGAAAATGGCTAAAATACAAAAAGTAAGAATGGTAATAATAACAAGAGTTGATGCCTTCAAAAACATTCCAGAATTCACATATGATTTGGAGGACTATGAAAAATGCCAAAAACAAAGACCTATCACAACTAATAAAATAGACTTACAAATCAATTTGATGGTACCAGCACAACATATAATGATGGAGCACAAAATAGCAATTGACAATTTTAGCCCAATGAAAACAATAGAAATTAAAGAAACTGCTGCAAACCTAGTGGAGCTAGATGATGTGTACATTAAAACTAGCAGGAACAAAATGCCAGAACATCTCAAACAAATTGTGAATAAATGGAACAATATAAATGGAGACCAACCAATAGAAGATGAATGGCCTTTGATAGACATTACGTCACCAGCAAAAACTGACCACAAGTCAGTATAAATGGTAATCTAAGAAGTTGAAAGAGCACATAAGATGAACTCTAAACAAGACCTCAAAAAGAAGGTATTTGAAGAAAATAATGCACCAAAAATCAGATTGCAGACAACAGCATGGATAATAGCCTTAACACTAATGAAAAATGATAGAGCAGTACTACCCCTAATGAAAAAAGAAAGGAATAGTGTAATATCCTCTACCAGGCATTTTCACTGTTTATCTACTGTTACTTTATAACATTAGCTGTGTTATTGAGGGTAAGGATTTACTTGTTGTTACTGCTTGACTAGTTTCTTCTGTTAACTTATGTAACCTAGAATTAACTGCTCACTTTTAGGTGAGGAAGCCATGTGGTAACCTCTATGATGATCTTCTGATGGGCATCTGCTGGAAGTGGATCTCCACATCCAGTGTCACCACTCCATCCAATGTTTGAGCGCCACTTCTCAGCTCAATTGATATAGCTTATGTGTATTCTACATTAGCTCAGTGCTTACTCAAGGCATGACACAATTCAAGTTAAACTCTATTGTGTGAAAGTGTTGTATCTATTTGCAACCTTAATTGTTACTAGTTGTTTGTTAAGTATTACATGTAGCCATTACTGAAATATATTGGGTTATTTAAATAAATTCTGTTCAAACAACTTCCTAGCCTACATTTTTAAATTACTACATGTACAGTCACTTTATCAGTCAATTATAGGTCATTAATTTGGATCTAAAATAGTATTAAGATAATTCCTAGAGTTCGGGAATGCAACTGTTTGCTGACAATTAATTATCTAATACATGTAGAAGTGAAATGCTAGTCAGCTAATCAAGAGAAAACTGTAAAATAATCGTAATCTGAATCATATGTGGTCAAACTAAGAAAAAAGGAAGAAGAAACTAAGACTGAATATTAAAATAAAATATTAATTGTAAAAACATATGATTAAGATGAATTAGTTATTTGTAAATTTATAGTGCAGTAATTTTTGATATTAATTAATTTGGCAAAAAGGCACTAGACCTAAATCGCAAATGCTAATTAAGGCAGAATTGCGTAATCAGCAGACGAAAGAAATTTAAAGCTTTTGAAATTGTCAACAACTGGAATTAGCAGGTACTAGTCAAATATTTGATTGTTTGTTAATTTTTCACTATAAAAATTGTGTAATTGATCATTTTGGTGATGAACTGAATTTACTGGATTTAATTTACGTTTTTGTATCAAGTTATTTTATTTAATACAATGGAAAGCTAAACGTT
>CABFPE010000343.1:682212-706860 GCA_900660155.1 Hofstenia miamia | reverse complement strand
ATATATATATATTATATTATATATATTATTTCAATAAGTTCAGCCAGGTTCATTCTTTTCTCAAACACATAGCTATTGATCTTATTTCAAAAGTATACCCTATTAGTTGCAAAATTGATTTCCCCTTCCCATTTGCTAAGGATGTCACAATCTATAATCACATTTTCTTCCAACTTGGCTATTATGTAAATATGCGCCTCTGCTGTCTCAGATTCTAATGCTATGTTTACCTTTACCTGGCCTATAACTTCCATTGACTCTCTATTGTTGGAATTTAAGATAGTTTTTTACCTGAACTCATCTTGAGTTGTAGTTTATTAACTAATATCTTATTAAAGAAACTGGACTACCTGAGTCTATTAGAATTCTAGTTGAAACACCTTGTATCATTAAATTAATGTGTACTAAAAAACTAAAACTATAAATTTCTAGTTGATCAGGGGTTTTCTTAGAAATCAGATTATTTCCCTTTCCTGTAACCTGGTCTTATCTAGTTTAAATGTTGACTTCCTTCTACATTGGTGCATGCTCTAGCAAAATGACATTTCTTTAAAGACTTGTAACAAGTTACCTTTGCTAAATCATACTGTCCTGTATTCTGATTTGAAGAATAAGGTGTCTGTGCATCAATGAAAATGTCAATTTTCTTGCTTAGGTTATCCATATTCTCCATCAATTGTGACACCAAATTATCAGATGTTGGCTAAGTAATAGTGTAATATCCTTTACCAGGCATTATCACTGTTTATCTACTGTTACTTTATAATGTTAGCTGTTATTGCAGGTAAGGATTTACTTGTTGTTACTGCTTGACTAGTTTCTTCTGTTAACTTATGTAACCTAGAATTAACTGCTCACTTTTTAGGTGAGGAAGCCATGCGGTAATCTCTATGACGATCTTCTGATGGGCATCTGCCCGAAGCAGATCTCCACATCCAGTGTCACCACTCCATCCAATGCTTGAGTACCACTTCTCAGCTCAATTGATATAGCTTATGTGTATCCTACATTAGCTCAGTGCTTACTCAAAGCATGACACAATTCGACTTAAACTCTATTGTGTGAAAGTATTGTATCTATTTGCAAGTGTTGTATCTATTTGCAACCTGAATTGTTACTAGTTGTTCATTAAGTATTACATGTAGCCATTACTGAAATATATTGGCTTATTTAAATAAATTCTGTTCAAACAACTTCCTAGCCTACATTTATAATTTACTACATGTATGGTCACTTTATCAGTCAATTATAGGTCATTAATTTGGATCTAAAATAGTATTAAGATAATTCCTAGAGTTTGGTAATCCAACTGTTTGCTGACAATTAATTATCTAATACATGTAGAAGTGAAATGCTAGTCGGCTAATCAAGAAAAAACCCCTACACCTAACTTTTGTGCATTTTCATGATCTGGCACAGAGACCCTAGAATCGTTCCTTGTGATTTATCCAGACCACTACTAAACACCACTCAATTTGCTCAACATCGTACTAAATATTCAAACCATTGATGTGAAACAAAATAAGAATTCTAAGTAAAATTCTTTATCAACTTCTTACAGTGTTTTAATCTATTTATAGTATTTCCAAAAGAAGTACCTGTTGATTCAAATTTGAACTTTCTGCCAAGATGGCAGCTGAAAATAATGAAAGTGTCATTTAGTCAAAAGTATTTTTATTGACAGACACAAATATCTCTTTTTTGACACATATTGTTTCTTAGCTGCATTTTACAAATACATCTGAGATAATACTAATTGATTTAATTACAATATTTTTAATTAACTTCTTTTTGATCTTAATCTCTTCTTGTGACATTTGCAGCTTATTTCTGATTTCATTTGGATGATGCTACAATGGGATAGCAAAAACTAGGAAATACAATATCACAATTGCACCCATAACAACAAATGTGAAAAATTGGCTACTGCAAACCATAAGCATGTCTTCAATGTCACTAAAAAAGACATTGATATTCAAAAATATTTCACACACTTAATGACAAGAAAGTAACCATTGGAGAAACCAAGCATAACACACTTAGCAAACAACACAGGAATCTGCCCAAGTGAGATAGACATATTAAGCTATACCATGAAATGTATATGTGGTGAGCAACCTGCAATAGCAAGCTGATACCACAAAACTACAGTTATGGATAACAACACAGAATTTTATACAAAAAGAAGAGGCTGAAACCAAGGAAATAACAGAGAATATTAAGAAAACCAAAGCAAATGAATTCATCAGGAAAAAGATGCAAAAATACATGACTGATTACCCCAATTGCACATACATGAAAATGATGAAAACATCAGAGACAATGGTAAAAGAAAATAAATATCTGCTCAAACTGATCAAAATAATCAGGAAATCAGAAGAAGAGATATGCAGAGAAAACAAGCTGTCATCCTTAATTAGCTATGCTGGTAGCAGATGGGGGTATAATTGGTTGGAAAAGGGAAAAAGAAAATCAAAAAATACAGACTAATAATAAAATGTAATTTATTTCACAATTCCCTTTTTGTTAATCAACCTAATTATCCTTTATTATATGTAAATTTATATTAATTGCAGTAACAACACTGCCTATCAGGAAATAATTTTGGCAAAAAAATAATATGAGCACATTACAGCTAATTAATAGTGATGTTGCTTAAAATCAGCAGATGAGGGAAACATAAATGATGTATAATCAAAAGACAGGTACATGTTAGCTGATTAATTGTTTGTGCAAATTTTATTATAAATATAGTGTTATCAATTTAGAAAGTGATGAATTAATTTTCACTGGAATTTCCTTTTACTTTATATCAGGTTTGATTAGTAATGATAATGGAAAGCTAAATCTTTTGAGCACATGAGTAGTTCTCAAGTTGTCCTGTATTCATTAAAAGACATTTGGAGATGCTGCACAATTAGCCATTCATTACATGGTGTAGCTGGTAGCTTGGAACAAAAGTGTGCTCTTAGATTTGGTGTAGGCTTAGGGATTTTTCATCATTTAGCTTTCCTAATGATTCCCTAAAATGAATAACAAATTGTCATCAAATTGCTGGAAAGCTACCTTTAGGCTAACCCTTTGTTTTAAATCCAAATTCTTAAGGTATTATAATAATCCCTATTATAAATAAGAGGTGACTACAAACCCCAATATTCATACATGTGTGAAATTACTATTAAATTAACAACTGTTTGTAATGAATTAAGCCTTGACCTGAAAACAATCTCTTTCTGCCTACAGATTGATTGCTCACATGTATTTAGTAGGAGAGTCATGTATTTGTTTAAATGCAGGGTTATTTATATGCAAGGAACATAACAATCTAATGAAGTCAGGTTTGTACACTTCTTATCTATTGCACTAACAATTCATAAAAAGGGCAATCATTGCACTAAATTTATTAAGAACCCATTTTACACTGAGAACAGCCCATTGCACTAAGGGATTTGATGCAAATGATTTGGAAATCATTTCCAGCTAGTTTTTCTCATCCTTTGCTGCATGACTCTGCTTCAGGCCTCAGCCCTGTGATCTAACAAAGATTTAATGAATTGTGATTAATAACAGTTACTGGATATAGCTAATTTAATGGGGAACAATAATTTATGAGGATCACAGCATGATTGAATCACTCCCACAATACTTGCACTACATACTTTAGCAATGGTATCACCTCACTTACTTAATGTCTAAAGCCAGGTGTAGATTCTAAAATAGACCAAACATGTTTTTGAAACTTGTGGAATCCATTATTGACTATAAAATTTATTACATTATATTAGGAAACTTCTTATTTTGTGATTGTTATATTTATTCACTATTTTCTAAGCAATATTTTTCTTATAGCAATTTCCCATATGGATATGTAATTTGTTGCATTTTGAGATGACAAATTTTCAATTGATCTCAACTAATTACAGAAATCATTATACTTAGCTGAAACTGAAAATGTATAGATTTATTAAAAGAAGAAATAGAACAGTCCTTTATAGAGAAATGTCTTCTAGCATTACAGGATAGATTGTAACTATATTATTGAAAATCTTCAGCAATTATCTGTTCTTATTTTATTTTTTTCCCATGTTCAAGGCTTACAGTCAGGAGCATATTCATTAAATTTTGATTATGGATTTTGCAGTTAAACCCAAAGTGGACAGTAACTTATAATAATTTGTGAAAATATTGAAAAATAGATACTAATTTTACTTCACAAACTTAGTTATGAAATTTTATTAAAACCTCATAAGAAATTCCACCTATTGTGCACACAATAACATACACTTAAATATTAGTTAACTAGAATAACTTTGAAATAAAAAAATTTTGCAAAAAATTTAAAAAATTTTATATTGTGAAAGAAAACCATAAATTTACATATTGTGAAATGTTCTGTGAAAATCAGTGACAATTTTTACAATTCAAATATTATTTTGATAATGATCAGTTTGCAAGATGTCAGTTGAGATAGATAATGAATAAAATTTGAAAAATTTCTTCTGAATAAGATTTACAAAAATGACTGCAAGAATTAGATATCTTTATCAATTAAGCATTGTTATATCATGCAATTATCATAAAGAAATGATGCAATGCTTATTTCTAGTCTAATTTTCAATGTTTATTTCCCTTAACTGATCTAAGTTCTAAACATCATATCCTTCTATCAAAGACATTCAATAAGTTTGTAAGACTCTAAGCTTAAAACAAAAGCATAGCAAACCATCACCATATAGCAATGATAAATTTATCTCCTTTCTACCAAAAACGACTTAATTTGCACAGGACAAGCCATGATGCATCCCTATTCTTCTAGTTTGATTTGTCTGGTAATTTAGACATTCTTCTCTTGCATCTTATGCATACTTTAGAAATTTTTCTCAAATGCCAAGCATACCATTGCTATGAAAATCTTTGTTGGATCTAAAAAAATTGTGATTATAGATTCTCGAAATTTTTTCATTGATTTTGTACTTACCATTGATAAAATATTTTTGCAAATATAGGCTTCATTTAATGGCTGCAATTTTGTGGGGAGATGTATGGATGGATCATTATTCAATGGTGTTGCAAATTTTTGCTGATTCTATATGTGATTCAATCTGTTGCCTCTGATGTTCTCTTCAACATCATTAATGAGATTTTGTTGATTAATTATGCAAATGGTATTAATATATGTAGAATAGGGTGTCCCAAAAAAACCCAACCTTCTCTGATTTTGCTATAACTTGGCAAAAATTTGCATTTTGGTAAAAAAACATTTGTGCTGAAATACTTTTGAAATCCAATGTCGTTTGACGCCCTGGACTTGAGATTTAAGTTTTTGATATTGAGCCTCAGCTGAAAATAAGCCAAAAATTGCATATCTCAAAAACTACTTTACATAGAAACCTGGTTGATGGCTTATTCGAAGCAGAAGATATGATTTCCTATCTCACTTTAATACATTTATGCAGGCTAAATGCTCAAATTTTCGAGATATTGCCATAAAACACTTTTTTTCGCAAATATCAAGATTATCACAGTTAATAAGCAATGATGCCAGTCTTAAAACGGTTTTTTTGGCATTGTTACTAAGATACAAAATAATGTGTAACAAATAAATTGCAAAATACGTATGTAAAAAATATTTTATGTCAATGCCTAACAAGATGTAAAATTCCGAACAGATATTTTGGGTAGTTTCAACAAAGTGTTTTGTACAAAAAATGTAAATCTACTACAAAAATACTACTAGTTTTAATTTTCTCAGAACAATAAATGTCAAGTTATTTTGAAATGATATTGCCAGCACCAAGATTATTGCATCTAGTTGTCTTTGCTTAGAAGTTCTAATTTGGTTTCACAATAATGCACTGTACTGTACAGAGTGTCAACAAACACAACAACATATGCAATAGCTGACTGATAGCTGAGGTACCGTAAACCTTAATCTCAATTCAGTTTCTAGGTCCAGTACCTTAGTCAAACTGAAAAGTTTGAAGAACAAGTTTGTGCTATCAGAGTGTCCATTAGCTTCAGTATGCTTTTGTAGCTGCTGCTTATAAGCATGGCTAACAGTAGTTAACAACTCTTGGTTGTCACTCAACTTTGGAGCCGATTCTGAAAAATGTATAGTCGTAACCAGTGACAATGCACGTTCAGCAGGATCGTTTATGCAAGGCAACTTCTTAACTAAATTTTGTGTTGAGGTGTATTCGGGACTTTGAGGCCAAACCTTAGGATTCTGCTAAAAAAACGGACAATTTTGGAAACAACTTTATTAGCGTGTGCGAATCTTGGCCAATTAAATCATGCAAATGTGTTGTCTTTTTGAGCTCAGGCGTTTTTACTAAGCCTTGGTCTATGGTGCTGGTGCCATTGTTCTGTTTTCCTTTGTAAGCTTTCAATTTCCTCCACATTGCAAGTTTTTTAGTTGGTGATAATTTGTCACTGAAAAATGCTAAACTGACATGACATTCACTAAGATACCACAAATGGTTTTACAACTTTTCTTAGGCAGACATGGCAGAGTGTATATAAAGCGATGGGTACGACGCAATTGTTCTTGAATCAGAACTCTTTATCTTGTCAAGCTCTTGCCACATGTGAAGGTCGTTTATTGCAGCATCTGCAACATCGCTTGCTGTACACCAGTTCTTTACGTAAAAAAGTGAAAGAAATGATGCTAACAACCTGACGTTTTTCAAAAATAATTCATCTGCGAATCCAATTTCCAAAAGTTGATGGTGGAAGAGAGCTATTTTGAAGGTATATATTAATTTGGCCATCCACCTTGCGTGGTGAAATGCACCAGGAGCTTTAAAAGAAAAAGGTGTTGCAGTGTGGCTAGCTCCACCTAGAAACAAAATTGCCAGCTCAACTACTTCCTTGTAATCTTCTCTAGAAGATTTTTCATTGGTAATCCAATCTTTTAAAAAATGCAGAGTGTATTCTTGGATCCTCTGAAGTAGTCTTGATTTAAATGTAAATATTTCGTAACTTGATTTGTTGATTGCAGTCCAGTTTTTAGCAAACTGTTTGAAAAGCGGTTCTTGTGGGGATTCGGTAGCCTGTCCAAAAACGTTTTTGCAAATTGATGCACGAATTAGTTCTAAAATGTGGTGACGGCAAGCCAATTGAAACACGGGATGTCCAAATGCGGATTGTAATTGCAACACAACTCCTTTGTTAAGTCCACTATTGGTTGCTGTTGTGTCAAATACACATCCAACAATTTTTGAAAAAATTACTTTAGCATTGATTAGTGATTGTAACAGCTTGTTTGCTTCACTTGTGGAACCAGTATCATTACTCATGTTTATTACATCTAACAAAATTTCATGGTCCGAATGAAGAGCATTTATAACAACCGCCAGAATACATTTGTTTTCTCCAGTATGGGTTGTCTGCTTTAAGCTTTTGCCATCCCAATGTATGGGATGTCTAAGTTTTTCAGCTTCTTCAATTCTTGAAATATGTTTGTCTCTGTGTATTGTACTTCTTGACAAGTTCACTTCACCCAAATCAGCTCCACCAGCAGTTAGAAGAGTAGCAGTATACCGTAGCTGTTTTCGAACACTCAGTCCATGAATATCTGCTGTTAGGCTTGCTTTTTTCATAGTTTCTTTGTTAGTTGCAAAGTAATTGTGTTCATTTTTGTTTTACTTTTTTGGAAGGTTGAAACGTTGGATCTTGTGCATCATCTCTTCTGTTTTCACTCTCATCACTACTGGAGCTGTATGCAGCTTCCCAAACTTGGGTTTCTGTTCTTTGAGTTGATTTTCTTTTTCTGTTTTTCCTTTCAGTTGTCTTGCTTTTTTGCCTTTGAAGTTCTGTGTCACGTCCACCAATTGTCCCATTCTGGCTTGGTTCTTTCATGTTAAGCAAAAATTTTAGATCTTCCAAACTCTTTTGTTTTAAGCTAGAATTAGTTGTACTTTCAGCAGTCTCTTTGAGGTAATCTTCATATTGCTTTGTCACAACCCAAAGTGTTTGTTTGGATTGGTTGATGATATCATCTTGCTTTTGCTTCATCAAGGATGTCAACTTTTTTGTACCTTTTAAAATTTTGTCAAGATTAAGCAGTCTTGCAATTAAAGCATTCTCTGATTGACATAGATAACCACATTTAACCCACCATGAAATAACTTCGGTCACAGATTGTTTTGCTACATCTCTTTGGGTAGACTGTCTCTTGCTAGAGAGCTGCATGTGTTCATGAATGGAATAATAGCTCAAAAGCACATCTTCATTGGTAGGAGACTTGTTCATGCAATCAGAACATACATAAACACCGCCACAGCTGGAATCATTCTGCCTAACTCTTTACATAGATTTAGTAAAACTAAATCTAAATAGAAAACCTGCAAAATAAAATCCTAAAAGAAAAAGATGGTGGCAGCTATGCACTATATAACGTCGAGGGAAGTTGTTTAGTTTAAACCATAGTGTTGCAAGCAAAGCTCGATTGTAGGAAAAAAGTGTTTTTTGGCAATATCTCGAAAATTTTAGCATTTAGCCTGCATAAATGTATTAAAGTGAGATAGGAAATCATATCTTCCGCTTCGAATAAGCCATCAACCAGGTTTCTATGTAAAGTAGTTTTTGAGAGATATTTGATTTTCAGCTTATTTTCAGCTGTGGCTCAATATCAAAAACTTAAATCTCAAGTCCAGGGCGTCAAACGACATTGGATTTAAAAAATATTTCAGCACAAATGATTTTTCACCAAAATGCAAATTTGTGCCAAGTTATAGCAAAATCAGAGAAGGTTGGATTTTTTTGGGACACCCTAATGTAGAATATTTACAGATAATCAAGCTTAAAATGTATTCTCAAAATTGGCCAATTTTTTATAAAGCAACAAGCCATATATTTTGTCATCCTGCAGATAATTCTAAAGTAATATATCTTTTCTTTGATACTCTACACATGATAAGCACCTGTCATAATTACCTGTAAGAGATGTTTGGGATAATGTTTTGTCTAATAATTCTTTAGTTTTGTGGAAAAAACTGCATGATTCTGCAAATCAAATATGTTTGAATAAAGCGAATTCACTTAGTTATCAGACTATGCCTATAACTGATAAGAAACACTTGATATCATCAATTTTTTAGCCATCAAAATCTGTTCCTCTCAGACTATGTTTTCCTCAAGGTCAAGTTGTTTTAAGTAGGGCCAGTTTTTTGAGGTATTTTTTATGTGGCTTTCTATTTTAAATGCAATGAATGCATTTACCTCACTTCATATTCCAAGAAGAGATGGAAAACCTGCTGGCAAGATTGACTTATACACTAATTTGCAGTGTGGATTGAAAAGTGGATATTTACGCTTAATTCAGGATTTTCTCTTGAAAAACTTCATGCATTTTCTTTTTTTAGAAATCAACTGCAGA
This sequence comes from Hofstenia miamia, assembly GCA_900660155.1. Taxonomy (NCBI): domain Eukaryota; kingdom Metazoa; phylum Xenacoelomorpha; order Acoela; family Hofsteniidae; genus Hofstenia; species Hofstenia miamia. The sequence goes on along the minus strand of CABFPE010000343.1, from coordinate 697,481 downwards.
TTCTTTTAGTGATTTATGCCTACATTTTGACTTCACATTTGCAAATTGATCCTCTTGCATCCAGCAAAAGTAAATGAAGTGAAATTTTGACTGTGTCTTTATATGTGTAAATATATCCTGAACTTATTGAGTCATGCATTGACCAGAGATTCCACAATGGTATACATCATTTAAACAGAGGCTTTCTATCACATAATGCTTTTAGACTGAGCATAGTATTATTTTTTTCAGCAATAATTGTTATAGAATAGTTTTTATAATCATAAAAAAAATTTCAAAAATCCCCAGGCAGTTTGTTAAAGCGAAAAAATTATTGATGCATTTGCTTTGTGCACCTATTCAGCAATCTCTTTGAAAAAATATTGTATATTCAAATATGCACATTCATGAAAATGAGTTTCACAATGACTATAACATCAAAAACCCAATTCTAAATATTACACAAAAAAATATAGTTCATTATATCTCACATAACAGCCATTGTGTAGCATTATTAGATTTAAATAAGGCATTCAATTCAATTAACTATGATATTTGCAAAAAATGTAATAAATTGTAATTTTGGTGATGACACAATTTATTTAGCCATGAACATACTTTATTATTGTCCTTTGGCGTGAAAATCTGTAGGTGATTGCTATGTTTTTTACTTGCTTGAGTCAATATTGCTCATTTATCTTAACCAATCAAAATTCTAAACATTGTATGCTTTTATTAAACACATTTAATTGGTTTTAAAAGCTCTAAGCTTTGCACAAAAAATATCATAATAATAATTAAATTTTATCTCTATTATATGGAATTTATCTGCATATGCAATCTGTTTTAATAAAATTCAAATCTCATAAATAATCTTATCTTTTCCTAAATGATGATATAAAATGAAATAAGTGTGCGCAAAGGATTTGCTTCCTACAAGCTTGTGCAATTTTGTAACAAAGAAAAGGAATAAATTATTGGAGCATAAACCAAAATCAAAATGTAAAATTTTAGCAAACTTCTACTACCTTGGCCAACCAAGCACCAAAAATTCTATCAAAAATGCTGCAGCATATTAGGAGATCACTAAATATATCATCCTGAAGATTTTAAATAAAACTAAGCAAGAACATTGCAGACCATACTATAAAACACTTATGTATGAAGTCATGCTAAATGCATGTAATTTAACCATGAACATCTTAGAAAACAGACAAAAATAAACAGTAAAAAATCAAGCTAAGTTACAACAAACCATGTGTGTAGTGGGGAAACAACTATTTATTCAAAGTACCAAAAATGTTTAATAAAAGAATTATTGAAATTCTTAGGTCAATATGTTTTTACTATTTCAAAATCATGTGTTACTGATTTTTAGAATTTGTAGGGATTTGATCAAAAACTTTAAAATTGTATGACAGCATGATTGCAACATATTGAGTAATTTGGAGAAGCATGTACAAACAATTTTCAACTTAACTGACAGTAAATAACTATAAATAAAACATGTTTTAGAACATTTTCAGTAATATTGTTGATTACAATTCATGAAATGGAAGAGCAATTAAATCAACCTAATGTTCAACAAAATCATTGTTCAGAACGTGTTGTTGAATTCACACCAAATACAAGTCCTAATAGTAATCAGCTTCAACATTCTGAAAAAATGCCATTCAAATGTAATGAGTGTGATTATCGATGTTCATTTGCTAGTATTCTGAAGACACATCAATTGAGACACTCTGGTATAAAGCCATTTAAATGTGATCAGTGTGAGTATCAAAGTTACACCTCTAGCAATATGAAGCAGCATCAACATAGGCATTCAGGTGAAAAACGATTTAAGTGCAATGAATGTGATTACATATGTTTATACCTTTCTCAGCTGAAGAAACATCAACATAGACACTCCAGTATAAAAATAATGCAATTTAATTGTGATAAATGTAGTTATGGATCTTCATGTTTGCGAAATCTGAAAAGTCATAAGCTTTCAAAGCATTCTGGTTCAAAGCCATTTAAATGTTATAAATGTAGATATAAATGTTCTACATTTGATCAAGTGTTACAACATACACTTAGACACAATAATTGGAGAAGCTAATCGTTTGAAAAAAATTAGATTGAGTTCATTCATTTTAAAGTATATATTTGTTGTAGTGATAAAGTATCAATGTATTTGTGGTAGAAAACCTTTTGTATGAAATTGTGGAAACAATGATGCAATTTTTTTAAAATCTATAGGTGCTTGCCATTTTTTATTTTACTTGCTTTAATGTGTTGTATTTTTGGCGTTGTTGTGAGTTTAGATGTTTGCAATGTTTATAATTTTCTGTTTTTAATCTCTCAAAAAATTGTAAGTTTTGTTAAATGTAAGAGTTTTGTAATATTTTTGTACGTTTCATAAGTGTTTTGTAATCATTTTTAGCAAAACCATGAGCTAAGCATGTCTTTTTTTGAATGTGCGAATTTTACTTTTAAGCACTTGGAAATTATGTTTTGTCACTAAAATTGTATTCAAATTATATTTTTGTAGCCTCTACATGTTTGATTTTATTAAATAAGAAGCTCTGCACAGCATTTGGTTTGTTTGTTTTATTGCCTTAGTCCACAACTTTTCTTGAATTTGTATAGGATAATTTTTTCATCAACAATGAGGTAATTCCAAAGCAAAAATGAGAAATCCCCACAATATCCTTCCTGTGAACATCTCATTGTGACATAACTGCCATCCTACAATATCATGAGAACATTGCAATGCATCCTAAAATGATCGCAATAATACGTTCTCAAGGTGTCTCAGCAAATGGGTTTGAGATTGTATCACAATGAGATACTTTAAGAATAGTGGAAAGCTAAATAGGTTAATGACCCTCACAACGATACCATTTATAACAGCAAAATACACTATTTCAATGCCTTTTAAGTGCATATAACAGATTATCATTAGCAACTTTATTAAATAGCAATGACAAGCTGCTATAAAGAACACATAAAATTCTGCAGACCCAATTGCTCAGCACAGATGCATATAACAACGCAAACAGCAAAGCAATTAGAAATGAAAAGACATTTTGCGCATTCAAAATTATCATTAACTAACACAATACCACTAGTGTTCATAATGGATTACATTCCAAAATTTGAATTACAAAAATATTTCGTATGAATGATACATTAAAACATCGCATATATTCTTTAGCAATTTGGTCATAATTTTGGCAATAATAAATTTAAATTAAACATTTCAATTTTGAAAAAAATTTGAAATCATTTTTTTGATGCAACATAAAAGTTTATGAAGTAAAAAGGAGTTTTACTAATTTTCAAACAATGTAAAGTTAGTGCTAATATTTTGCATAAATTATTCTTACATTGCTGAATTATAATTTAATTCTGAAATGGCCTCTCAATGCAATCTCATGAGATGTATCAGCGATAACCTAATGAGACATCTGCAGAACATCAGCATCCTAAAAGCGTCTTACTAGGATATGAGACACCTGTGACAATAGGATGAGTTAGGATGCATTTGCGACAGTTGATTTTTGACTGGGTTGTCAGCAGCAATTTTTTATGGTGAACTGAGAAATTTCAAGCAAAGTAAAAATTTGAAAGTTTTTGGTCAAGACGTGGTCCAATGATCATTAGTTGCATAATGGAAAAATGACGGATTTCATCAAAGTGGTTTCTAGTCATATCAACAACTTGGCCAACACAGCATTCTGTGTTGCAGAAAAGCGATGTTGGTCAGTTTGAAAAGAGAAATATATATTGTAATACCAAGAAACTTTTCCAGTTCAGACTCAGTTAGCACAAAGGTGCTGTTGACGTTCACTTGACAGGCGTATATTTTACTTTTTTCACAAATATGTGATATAAAATCTGTTGAAATAGTCAGTAAATTAACAGTGCAGACTCTAAAACTCCACTGAAACTGAAAGGCCTCCATTAAATGGCGGATTTTCAACAGCAACACATTCATGAAATGTTTTCCACCAAACTTTTTTACATGAAGACATGCTTGCATTTGGGATTTCAGCATCTGAAATAACACTCATTGCTTTCACAAGATTCATTGCTTTATTGATGATCAGAAACACTGCTACTTCTTCACTAAGTTCATATGAAACTTGAATCCGTTGATGAAGTCCATAAATTGCTGACAATGATTGCTGACGTTCTTCATTAAATGCACACACTTTTAAAGAATCAAAATAGCGACTCACCAGTATTTGTAAGCTAATGACAGTAAAATGAATTCTGATAAAATGTTGCACTTTGTTACGTTTTATGAGATGCGATTGCCTGCTAATTCACAGCGGGTTAATGGCTTCTGTCACTGATTGGTTGTTATTAATTGTAGCATAAAGTTATATAAAACATTTCTGCTATATGATTCTGGTTAGCAGAAATTCACAAGCCNACATTGGATTACTGAAAAATTTATCTACCCTATTGAAATTGTTAATGGAAAATAGTTTGGTAAGTATTTGATGAAAGAAAAATGTGTTTTTGTCCAATTTATGAGAAGCATATTTATGTAAATTCAACATTTGTCCAACTGGCGGTCTCAATGATAAAAATGAAACTGCAGCAGGTTAGTGATTTCTATGAGTTAAAACAGTAGTGGATGTTTAAAACAGGGCGTTTTAAAGACATATTTTTGAAGTGTTTTTCTAAACGTTATTTTCCAAATTCTTATAAGGTTGTTCGATTGTCAAATGACAAGAGCCAATTATCAATAAAAAATTAATGTTCTACTTCAATTATTAATTACCAAATCAATTATCTTAACGGATTTAAATAGCTAAAATTATTTCTTAAAAAATATTTTTATAAGAAATTTTGAAAATTAGAAGAAACATCTTGTCTTCACTGGGTAATACAATACAAAAATCGCCAGTTTTGCCTTAAGGTTTTAACCTTAGGCATTGGTTGGGAAACATATCAACCCAACTTGAGGTTGGGTTATCGCTGCGGGTTATTCTTAGATTTGTTGGCCGGGTCGCTTGTCATTTTAAAATTGTTAGGGCAGAAGAAAATTTGAAAAATATTTTTTGGAATTTCTACTATCGTAAATGACTTTCTAGCGATTTATTTACGTGTATTAAAAGAAAAATTTATATTGATAATTTGATAAATCAATGCTTGCTAGTATATGCATTTTATCAAAATTTTTGAAGCTTGCAGCGGTTTTAACTAAAAGCAAGACTACATTTTTTTCAAATTATAAAATGTTTTAGACGCCTAAAATATTTTTTGTCAAAAATTTACTGCTTCTTAACCCTAGTTCTAATATATTTATTACTGAAAAACAACTTAATTTCTCAATTAATATCGAACACTTGGATGGAAAAAAATATCATGGAAAAATATAACTTTTTCCTCGAAAATTTGATTTTTAAATCATGTTTTATCTCAGAATATGCTATCTGGTAAAATCCAGTAAACAACTAGTTTGTAGACAGGGTCTTGCATAACACTGTTATGTAGTAATTTGAACATGATTTTTTGATTGTTTCACTACAAAAAAAGTACTTGAAAGATGTATAAAATAGTCAGAAAAATGCAGTTCACAATGCAATGCAAAAATTTATTAGAACTTGGGTCAATTAACACACTTGGTCCTTGTAGGTATAACTGAAATGAAACTTTTTTAGAATTGTTCTTGTAAGTTAAGCTTCACATGAATAATGCACATGAAAAAATAATAAAGTAAGAAAATTTCAGAAAATTCTACTGTAAATTAATTGTATGCCATTAATGAAAATTTTGTAAATGGGTTAATTCACTCATTACTATGCTAGTTTTTAGTTAGATTTCATATCAATGTAAAGGAAATTTTACAAATGGTCAATGCCAATATTTCTGTAATTGTGAATGTTTTAGCTACTAGTTAGTTTTTGTATAATTCAATAACAAATTACCGTATTTTCAAAAATTGGTATTATTCACATTACGCCAAAATTGAGTGTATGTAGTTCGAAACATTACCCTAACCCTAAACCTAACATTACAATATTCAAGGGTTATCGTGCAAATTAGTCATTAATTCTGTTAGGGATTAATTACAACTTAATATTTTAAAAGCCATGAATACAAGGCGTCCTTTTTCAATATTTCAATTTAAGCTTTGCTTTTATACGATATGATATATTTAGAACTTAAAAAAAATGTTAAACATATCCGCTAAATCGAATTATCAAATAAATTTATTCATTTGTACATTAAGAATTGATATCTTAGAATCTCGAAGTACACAATACCCTAAGAACCCTAAGCCTGGAAACTATCACATCTTGCTATTAGCTGTCTTCAGATGATCGCAGTCATAAATGAATTTCTAGTAAAATATTGTAAGCTTTAGATTTTTATTATTTATTTAGGTATTCGACTCTCTTCAAAAGAATGAAAACTCAAAATAAAGCAAATCTTGCAGATACTTGCATAACCTTCAAAATTTTAAAAAATAATTTAAAAGTTTTTGTGAAATACTTGCAAATGTAACTCAAGTATACCACAAAAACTTGCAAATATTAACAAGTTTCTCGCAATCTTGCGGATATTTTGTAAAAATTGCAAATTTTCTTTTAAAATACTTTGCTAGTTTTTGCATAATACGTTCAAATACTTTTCAAGTTTTGCAAGTTTCAGTTTGTTGGGCAATAGGAGACCGCAGCACACTTCTTGCATTCTAAAGATATATCCAATATTGACATCTACACAAACATTGATTTATATTATTATTACCTATTGCATTTATTTATTAGTTTTTTCGTGTGTAATGTTTATGCAAATAAATTTCTTTTTTACTCTTATACATAGATATTTTAAACTAATTATGAAAGGTTATATAAAATATTTTCAGACGTACAAAATTCAGAATAGAGACAACGAAAATTTTTGGAAACCTTAAATTGTTCTAATCAAATTGGAAAGTCGGTGGGTTTCAATTCTAATTCTTTTGATATTGATATTGATATTACATATTTACCAATATATAATGATACTAAATCAGGAGTTTAAGGAATTAGTTATCAATTTACAGTCTAGAATTAGAAACTGTTATAAAAAATTTCTATGAAAGTGTATTTCTCTGGCTGAAATTGATGAAAATATTAACAATTTTTCTAATATTCATGATGGCTATTAAGTCCAGGACGCAATTCTATCTTTTTCACAAAAGATATAGTTCATTATATCTCATATAACTGCAGTTGTGTAGCATTATGGGGTTTAACTAAGGCATTCAATTCCATGAACTTTTATATTTTCAAGAAATTTTATTAAATGAATTTTGATATGTTGTAAGATAAGGTAATAAATTTTAATTTTGGTGATAGCGCAATTAATTTAATAATGAACATCTTAGAAAACAGACAACACACCTCAATTTGACAGAGACCATCTAGCATGTTTCGTTTTCAGATTGAGCATAGTCTTCGAGCTATAAGCGTCTTAAAAAAATATCTACATAATCATGAAAATTTTTCAAAAATATTCAGGCAGTTTGTTAAGCACAAAAAATTATAGACCCATTTGTTTTATACACCTATTCAGCAAGCTCATTGAAAAACTGTGGTATATTCAAATAAGCGCATTCCTCAATGGCCATAACATGCAAGACGCAATTATATCCCTTACACAAAAAATATAGTTCATTATATCTCACATAATTGCAATTGTATAGTGTTATTTGATTTAACCTATTAATTCAATTCCATGAATTTTAATATTTTGCAAGATAAGGTTAGAAATATTAACTTTGGTGATATTGCAATTAATTTAAGCATGAACCATTTTGAAATCAGATAACAGTGTGTAGTTCTAAATAGTAAGAAATCGAGAAATATGATTAGCCTTAAGGTAGTGTGGGAAAAAACTGCAAAGCCATTTACAAAATACTATTCAAATCACTGAAAATATGAATTCACAATTTCATGTGCATTAGCACTTAAAGTGATGCAATCAAGACATGAAAAAAATTTTCACATTCTGAAATATACGAATTCAAATGTAATGAATGTCATTATCAATGTTTAAGTTAGTAATACGAAGCCACATAAACTTAGACACTCTGCCATAAAGCCACTTAAATGTGATAAATGTAGTAATAAATCTTCACGTCTTGAGAATCTGAAAATTCATAAATTTTGAAAGGATTTCGCTTGAAACCATATATAGGTGATAAGTATAGTCTTTATTGGTTTTCGTCACTCAAAAGACATATGTTTTGACAACAAGTTGTTTAAAATCAATTTAAATGTAAGAGGAATTTCCTCGGTGTCATTCACTGTTAAAGCATAAAAAATTCACTCTATTCGTAAACTTGAGCATTGTTATTTGAGGCTACTCAATTGGACTCACACATTTTTAAAGTAACAATATCATATTTTAAGAGCTATACTGCTTGGATATGTAGGAAATAGTACATTTTCTTTAAAGAATAAGGAATTTAAAGTTTAAATGTAATTCAAGTTTTAGGCGCAAATAAAAGTTATTAAGTCCAACTAGAATAATTTTAAATAAAAAACATTTATATTGTGAAAGAAAACCGTACATGTACCCATTGCGCAATGTTCTGTGAAAATCGATAAGAAATTTTCCACATCAAATATTATTTTGATAATGATCAGTTTGCAAGATGTCACTGACATATAAATTTAATAAAATCAAATTCGAAATCCAAGTGCTATCAAGTATTTTCGAAATTTTGTTTACATGAAGCACTGGTTGGTATTGGGAAGCCCTGAAGTTTCAGACCAAAATGCGGGGGGAATAATTTCCCTTTGAAAAAGGAGCATCACCCTCTAAGTTCGCCTAATTGAAACACTGGGGCTCACTGAAGGTACTGTTCCTGGCCCTACTTGATTTGCAATTTATATAAATGATGTAATTTTACTATGTTAAACATTTAACAATATACTGATAAAAAAGCCTAGTAAGTACCACAAAGCCTCCAAATATATATATATATATATATAAACATAAGCTGTTCTTACACATGGCGATGTATAGAGCTGACACTGCATAGCGCAAATTTCAATCTATTTCTAGCAAATCACAATTTTGATATTTTCTATAACTTTAATCAACTGTTTTCACTTTCAGTGAATGAAAAATTGTGAACGTTTTAGTTTTTATTTAGTTATTTTACTTTGCATGATATTTTAAATATATAAGACATTGGTGTAGCATTTGACCCCGCTTATCATCGAATAACTTATAAATACTCAAATAAAATTTAAGTAATATTTCGCTAAAACTAAATATAACTGCTCGTTTAGTAAGATGTGTCAATTGATATTTATATCTGAACTTTTTCTGCATCCTTCAAATTTATTTTGAGCGTTCCCTTCCAAAATACAAGGTTTCCAGTTGTTTAATTGAATGAGCTCTCAAATTTCAAGCATAAATCTTATACATTATATTTTTAGCATTATAAACAGGTTGTTTTAATATTATTAGTAAGTTCCATGGAAAATTGAAGTCAAATTACCTTATCAAAAAGCAGAACAACTCCCTTTGTAGCGAAATTTTAGAGAGATTCCAGAATATAAATGTAAATATTATTCGAATTGCAATACTGTAAATTGCTCATACCATAATTTTTTTCGAACTTTGGATTTTCATAGAAATTCCTCACAAACTAAGCAAAGTATTCCCTGTTTAAAAGATAAAACAAGAATATTTTTTATAATTTTGGCCGGTAATTTTATCGGCCTTTCATGAAATTTAAGAGTGGCTGCAGGCTGGTAAATTGCAGGCCTGCCTCGGCCGGCCCGTAGCCGGTTCCATCTCTGGTCTAACACAGCAAGAAAGTATTTTAGTAAATCTGTATATTACAAATGCCCTGTTACACGTGAAATAGCAAATTCTATTGTTTGACATATAAGAAAATTTATTAGGTAAATTATTTTTAAAATTATTCCTTTCCAGTGAAGCAGAAACAAGTACCCGACCTATCATAAATGAATCCCAAACTATTCTGATAACTTCAAATAACAGCAGTTATTTAAAGTATCAAAAATGTATAATATTATGAATTATTGAAATAATTAGTTCAATATGAATTCACTATTTCAAAATTCTGTGTTCTTGTTTTTAGATTTTAGGGGATGCATCAAACACTTAAAGCTGTGTGACAACATAAATACAAAAAATTGAGTAATGTGGAGAAGCAAGTACCAACACCAACCATTTTCAACTTAATTGACAGTAAACAACTATAGATAAAACAAGTTTTATGCTCTTGTAAGTAATATTTGTAATTACAACTTAAACATGGAAGAGCAGTTAAGTGCAACTGGTTTCCAACAAATTCACTGCTTGGAACGTGTTGTTAAAATTACACCAAATGCAAGTCTCAGATGTCATCATCCCCTAAATTCTAATATAAAGCAATTGATATGTAATGAGTGTGATTATCAATATTCACGTGATAGTATTCTGAAGATTCATCAACGTAAGCATTCTGGCATAAAGCCATTTAATTGTAATAAGTGCAAGTAGGGGAGAGCGGGGATAGTTGGAACGCTTTTTTTAAAAACCTAGCTACTCTCATTGTATTGTTAATTTGATGTTCATTATTGCACTATTAGTTAGTTACGACTGTTTAGTTAAAGCAACAATTAGACATTTAGCTGAAATAATCTAAACAAAATATTAGTAGTGATTCTGTTGATGCCAGTATGTTCCAACATGCCCCATGCATGTGGGGCATGTTGGAACATTCACTTTTTTTGAAAACTACTCATATGTTTAGCAACAATAATTCTTTATTTTTATTGTAATAACCCCCGTCTCATCACAGTTGCAAATTCTTAAACCATTAAGATTGTATTCCTGAATTACTTTCTCCAGTTTGTTGTAGAAATCTTGCACAACGGGCCTGTTGAATCCCATAGCTCTGGCGAGACTCGTTGACTCTGGTTGACTAAATGACAGTTTAGGGTTTCTCTTCAAGAATGAAGTAAACCAGTCCTTGCCTGCTCGTCCTGCAATTTTCCAAGACTGTGGTACTTGGATTGAATTGACCATCGCAAGTTTGAACACAAAATTTCGAATGTTTTGTGGTGTCATTCCAAAGTAAATATTGGACATTTCTAAAATATGATCCTGCAGAATTTTTTCTTGAGCTTCTGTAAATAAAGCACGGTGCGCATGGTCCGATTTGGGTATATATGTTTCACCCGGAGATGCATTTGTCAGTTTCAAGTGGCAATGAATGGTCGGTATTGGTTCCCCCGTCATTTCTTCAACACATCTAAAGGAATGTCCATCACGTACCAGCTTATGGCTCTTGCTATGTTTTCAGGTGGTACACCTATATTAGTTGTTCTTGGCCTGTTTTTCACCATCTAAACATGTTTATATATAATTATTTCCAACCATTTCCCTGTGGGTCATGTAGGAACACTGTTCTTCCAACATGCCCCAAGACAATATTTTCAAACTATAGAATATTTCTTTTGTAACACTTTCATGCTTATGTTTTATATTCATTACAATAACGTAGTTTACATAATTATTGATAATAACATATAAAATCATTGGTATAATGCATTCTCGCCACTACTGAACACCAACCATTTAGCTGAACATTCTAGTTAATAATCAAACCATAATCAAACTAAAGATAAGAATTCCAAAGAATTTTATTTATCAATTCTTACAATGAATTTTGCTCTATTTGTAGTTAATCTAAAAAAAGTACCTGTCGATTTCAAATTCAAATGTTTGTCTATATGTTTTATATTCATTACAATAACGTAGTTTACATAATTATTGATAATAACATATAAAATCATTGGTATAATGCATGTTGACAAAATAGAGTGAGATTTACACTATTTCAAAAAACTTACTTTTAGCATTTCAATGGAAAACCTTCCTTTAACAACAACTTTTGAGCACGCAATGTAAAATAAATAATAACACTTGGGCAACAAATAACCATCAATTAACAAAAGATAGCATTAAAAGTTAGAATAATTTGTGTTCCAACATGCCCCGTGTTCCAACATGTCCCGCTCTCCCCTACGAATGTTATCAATTTCACATGTAAACCAACACGAATTTAGGCACTCAGTTATAACACGATTTTAGTAAAATGAATTTGATTACAAATGTTTATAACTTTCCCAGCTGAAGCAACATCAACATGGACATTACAGCATAAATCCATTTCAATGTGACCAATGTCAGTATCAATGTAGAAATGCTAGTGATATGAAGCGACATCAACGTTGACACTCGGGCAAAAAGCCATTTAAATGTAATAAGTGTAGGTATGAATCCTCACGGCTTTAAAGTCTGAAAAGTCATAAACTTTCCAAGCATTGTAGTATAAAGCAATTTAAATGTGATAAGCGTACTTATGTATCTTCACTGCTTGAGCCACTGAAAAGACATAAGCTTTTAAAGCATTCCTGTTGAAAGCCTTTTAAATGTTATAAATGTAGCTATAAATGTTGTTTAATCAACTTGTTACAACATACACTTAGATACACTTGATTGAAGGCTAATCAATTGAGATACATTAGATTGAGTTTTACATTTTTAATTTGTCAATATATCTGTAGTAGAAAACCTTTTGTATGACAAAATTGATATTATGGAAACAATGATACATTTTTTGAAAATCTATTGGTGTTGCCTTTATTATCTTAGTTGTTTTAATGTATTGTATTTCTGGCATTGTATAGTAAGTTTAGAAGTTTGCAATATTTATAATTTTGTGTTTTTAATATAAGTAAAGATTTGTAAGTCTTGTTACATTTAAAAGTTATGCAATATTTCTGAATATTACATTTCTTAGCAAAACAATTGGACATGTGTGTCTTGTTTTGAATGAGCAAATTTCACTTCTAAACACTGAAAACATGAGAAATTATGTTTTGTCATTAAAATAGCATACAAATATTATTTCTTTAGCTTCTACATATTTGAGTTTATTTAAAAAGAAAGCTTAACAAAGGCCTTGATTGTTCTGATAATACTAAAAAAGGGTACTTCAGTAATTTAAGCTGGGTTGCTTAAAAATATTATTATAATGATTCTGAAAACCAGAAATATTTCACCTCCATATTTTCAGCCCATTCCGTCATCTGCACTAAAATAGTTAATCAATTCAGGCATGCATTGCTGAAACATTTGCCATGTTTAAGGCATGCATTCAGGGCGACAAGGGATTTTTTGCCTATTGGTATTGCAGTCATTCCCAAATGCATAACAAAGCCCCATGCCAACTAGTAAAAAAAGTAAACAAAAATTGAAATTTTATTAAAATCTTATGGAGGACATTTCATCTCTTCCCATTGTGTACATCACAGCCTTCACTTACAGATTCATAAACAATAATGGAAAAACTTTAGCTATCACATTTCAAGGGGTATATTGCTTATATATGTCGAAAAATGTAAATTTTCTTTAAAATTCATAAGCTATTCTAGAGTAAAGAATAATAATTTTAAACTAGAAAAGCACTCGGAGAGCGCAGACCTTCATCACGCAGCTTGGGTCCTTGGATCAGCACCAAAACTTAATGGATTCCTCCTTGGGCGGAAAAGCACCCCTGTTAAACATTTGAGGTCAATCCATCTATTACTTTTTCCGTAATGTTGCTAACAGACAAACAAACCAATGCTACCAAAAACATAACCTCCTTAGCGGAGGTAATAAGGATTGTGCAAATGCTATCTAAATTTTTTAGAAAAATTCTATTACTTTGCATGTCATTTTGAACAGTAGCACCAGAACAAGCCTACTTTCAAAAAAAAATGTTTAGATGATTTCTTTTAAAACCAGAAATATTCAAAAGTGGTTTTGTCAATTCTAAAAGTTATTATGCAATGCTGAACATTTTTTGTATTAAAACAATTGTAAAAAAACCTTTTGATATCCAACTTCTCCATTATACTACTATAATCGGTATGGCATACTAGCAGATAGAGATGTACTAATATTAAACTACTTAACACCTACATTATTACACTCCAATAACTATAAATAATGGATGATATAAGAAACACTATTTAGGTGGCAAAGCCTTGCAGTATCCTTCCCAGCTGTTGGTAGTTGGGCATCTGCCTGAAGCTGATCTCCAAACCAAGTAACAACCACTCTTCTAAGTTCTAAGCAAATGAGTTCCACCTCTCAGCACAGTGAAGTAACTTATGTGTACCATATCCTAGCTCGGTGCTTACTCAAGACTTGACAAAACTCAACTTAGTCTCAATTTGTAAAGTTTACTATACATGTACACTTGCAAACTTGATTGTCAAGAGCTGCTTAATTAATTATGTAATTAGCCATTACTGAAATATATTAGCTTCAATTAAATAAGATAAATAAATACCAGTTTCCTAACCTACATGTAATAATTGATACATACACGGTCACATTATTGGTCACGTTACAGTCATTAATTTGGATCTAGATTAATATAAATATATCTTCCTAACTTTGGCTTACTAGCCTTATATCCAATTCATTATCATTTGTACATGTAAGAAAGGATCGATAACTAGCTAAATGGAGATAAAAACTCCTAATTGTATCCTTAACTTAAGTGCAGGTTCATGGCTTGGAACAAGGAACCTAGAATTGTTCCTGCTATGGGATTCTCGCCACTACTGAACACCAACCATTTAGCTGAACATTCTAGTTAATAATCAAACCATAATCAAACTAAAGATAAGAATTCCAAAGAATTTTATTTATCAATTCTTACAATGAATTTTGCTCTATTTGTAGTTAATCTAAAAAAAGTACCTGTCGATTTCAAATTCAAATGTTTGTCTACAAAGATGGCTAAAATAATGCAAGCAAATTCGCCCCATTTATTTTGCCAAATTAGTCGAATTGAAAAATACTAATTATAATCATTTTCACTTATATTTCTTTGTTGCATAATACAAAACTAATCTAAGATGATATTAAATTTTTATGATATATTTTTAATCACAGTTAAATTCGATCTTAGTTCCTCTTCACTGACTATTTTCATTAGCAGCTTAGTTTGTCTTGGATGATGCTACAATCTCTTATAAAAGTTTTATTTTAGTAATGAATTTACAAGATGTTACTGACAAACAAATTTTATCAATAACAAATTGAGACATTACAAGAAATTCTAGCACAAATTGTTGTAGCCCTCTAACCGCAAAACAAAATGACGCAATCAATTACATGATAATAAAACATACTTGAAATGAATATTGTTTTCTTTCTTAAAAAGCAATTCTAAACTCGAAATAATGTAGAATATTTTCGAGCGCAGGTTG
>CABFPE010000343.1:631354-645037 GCA_900660155.1 Hofstenia miamia | reverse complement strand
TAGCATTACTTTTATATGCAATACATCAAATTTATATTGATAATCAGTTCAAACATTAGTGTTTAAAATAACACAAGCCCAACAGTAATACAATAAATACATTAAATACAACAATCACTGAAATTTTGAATGAATGTCTTGATTTTAAATGATAACAATAAACTCTGCCAAATTTAACAAAAATTTAAACTTTTAAAGTTAAGTATAATTTTGAAATAATACTTTTTTAAATCGTAAGGAATCTCTTCTGCTCAAATGTAACTTTTTTATCTGACAGATAATTTGAAGGTGTCCAAATATTCATGAATAAATTATTTTGAAAATTCGCTTACCAAGAATATTATAATTTTTCACAAATTTAATATTTCAAAAAAGCTTTTTGCAATTCTGTTCTTTATATAAAAATGATCTAGTAATCAAAATAATGAAGTGAGTTCTATTTGCATGCATCGGCTTGAATCTTAAATTATCACATTTTTAGTTGCTCACATTAGTATTAATGGTTGTTTTTATGATTTTAATGGTTGCTGCAACAACCAAAAATATAAAACAACCATAAACAACGTAAAAACAACCAAAATTGTTATCTGGGTATTAGGCAACAAATCTAGTACAATGTAGCTTATGTAACTGCAGTTGTGGTTCATTATTAGAGTTAAGTAATGCATTCAATTGCATGATTTTGATATTTTGCAAGATAACTTAATATATTATAGTTTTGGTGAGGACACAATTAATTAAAAATGACCTTCTTAAAGACAGACAAATTGAGTTATACTAAACAGTAAAATATCAAGCTATATTAACATTATTAGATCAATAAGTATTCACAATTTCTACATCATGTGCTTCTTGTCATTTAGCACTTAAAATGATACAATCAACACTTTAAAAATATGTGACTGCATAATTTTAACAAATTGAGTTATTTGAAAAAGCAAATACCAACAACCCTCGACATAACTGATAGCAAATAACTATCAATGTTTTTGAATTATAATGGACATGGAAGAGCAGTTGAATCAAACTAGTTTCCAACAATTTCAGTGTTTGGAAGGTGTGCATGAATTCACAACTAATACTAATCTTAATAGTCATCAATATTCTGCAATAAAGCAATATAAATGTAATAAGTGTGATTATCATTGTTCATCTGCTTGTGGACTGAGGTTACAATAATGTATACGATTTAAATGTGATCAGTGTGACTATCAATGTTCAAAAGCTAGTAATATGAAGTGACATCAACATAGACAGGTGTAAAGCCATTTAAATTTGATATGTGTAGTTATGCATCAGCTTGGTTATCTTATTAGTGATAAGATTTCAAAGCATTTTTGAATAAAGCAATTTAAATGTGATATGTGTAGTTATTAATTTTCTCTCCTTGGGAATCTAAGTAGACATAAGCTTTTAAACCATTATTGTTCAAAAGCCAGTTAAATGTGATAATGTTCTGCTTGATCAACTGTTAATGCATGATCTTATGAACTCTATTCAAATTGTGAAAAATTTCCAAATTATCAATATGTTAATATGAGATATGCTATTATTGAAAATGAATAGGTGCTTGTCATATTATGTTTTACTTTTTTTACGTGGTGAATTTTTGCATTGTATTGTGAGCTTCAGATGTTCATAATCTCTATAATTTTCTGTCTTTGACATCACTAAGAAATTTTGGGCCTTGTTGTTTCTGTAATACGTCTATATATTTGATTTTTTATCAAGATTTTTAGCAATAAACTTGAAATATGAAGTGTTTTGTTCTTGAATGTGCGACTTTCACACTGTAAATATGAGAAATAAAGTTTTGTCATTAAAATACCATTCACATAATTATTTTGTAGCCTATACATGTTTGATATTATTGAATAAGAAAGAGCATATTTACACTTATTGCAGCTCTGAGTATTTGACACTGGGATCCTCATAGAAACAAAACCCTTACAACAGCACAATTAGCAGTTTATCATTCGTTAAAATTTGTTTTATAACAATTTTCTACATAAATTAATTATGCCAGATTTATGAGCCACATCTTAAACTCAATCACGAATTTTGACCCTGCTGAAACAATGAGACAGAAGACTGTATCATCAGCATATATATTAATAAAACTTAGGTGATTTTGATTGGAACCCCCCAGCAATTGAGACAATATGGTAAAAGTAGTATTGTTCAGCTAAACCTTGGTGATGAAGTCTTATTCCTTAAGAAATCCGTTTGAAGTCTTAGTGTTATTATTAATAATTAGCTTTCCAAGTTTAATCAAGTTATATTGGTTGCAAGATGTAATATACATCTCAAGAAATTATGACAGTTACAAAGATATTTAGCAGTTGAAGCAGCAATATTTGTCCACATAATGATAATTGTTTGAATCTATCATAATTCTTTATACTATGTGATTCTTGAACACTTATTATAAAAAAATTCAAAAGGTCCTAAATCATGCTGTGAGATTCGCCATAAAAATTGGATGCAAGGTCGATATCTCTCCAGCCTTGTTTAATGTTAATGTTAATTTTAATTAGCCATTATTTGTTTGTATAAAATGTAGTACAATATAAATATGATATAAACACTATTTACAAAATGTATACTATACAATATATATATATATTAATGTACAACTACAAACTAGGCTAAAACTACAGATAAAAAATTAGAATAAAAAACGCACATTATGCATATTTACAATTATATGACTCTCTCATTCTGCCATACAGGCAGCCTATTTGGTGTTCCAAAAGCGTATTGTTTGTGTAATATGCTTTCTCTAAACAATCTTTTAAATATCTTTATGTTCTTTGCGTTTCTTATAGTTATTGTCCAAATTGTTCCACAGGTTTGTAGTAATTACTGTGTAAGATTTTTGCCATGCCGACTCCCTAATTCTATATTTGCTAATGCATTTATTTGTTATTTGATTCATTGTAAATTTGCTATTGAATAGATTTTGAGTGCTCATAACATTAATTCATCTATAAAGATTCATTAGTCTCAAGTATTGAATGTAGTAACTGATCACCAATATTCTTTGATGTTTAAGAAGCCTTCTGATTTGTTGCCATTTGACAGAAACATTGTAGAGATTGAACTGTTAAGGATAGTATTCAATCGCGCTTGTTGTTTCAGTGGTATTCTTTTTAGTAGTATGCAAGCATATGCAAGCTGGCTCGTTATAAGGGTGTTAATGATCGGCTTTTCCTGGACGACACATCTCAAGGTATTGGATTGACGAAGCCATTTTTCTGATTTTGGAGCTTACAAATTGCAGAAATTGAAGATTTTTGTCTGTTTCCACTCCCAGATATTTAACTACTTGGCTCTCTTCTATTGGTGCACTTAACTGTGGAAAGTTCAGACATATGCTTTTGCTTCTCTTTTTGTAGTGCTTGTTTGTAAAGAGGATAAACTGTTTTTTTGTTATTCAAAGTTAATTTGTTTTTACTAAAATATTTTTGGATGTCTGCAATACTTTTCTGCAAGTTTTTTGAAGCAGTAATATCACAACAACTTTCACACCACAAGAGTGTCTCATCTTCATATTGAATAATATTGCAAAAACAGCTATTTACAGATTTGTTTAAATCATTTGTGTACAGGTTAAATAATATTGGGCCAAGCACAGTCCCTTGTGGTACCCCTTTATTGGTTTCAATGTAATCACAATGTTTTTCACCAATGCATTCACCCTGTTTTCACTTTGTTAGGAAGCTGCTTACCAAAGTTCTTGCAATTTGGTCAAATCCGTACTTTTTGAGTTTTATACTTAAGATATTTTAGTCTAAACTATCAAATGCTTTGCTTAAGTCCAACATTGCAACTGAGCTTGTGATGTCATTATTTAAATTGGTTCAAATATGTTCTGTAAATGAGTGCATCAGTAGTCCCTATCCTTTCTTCAAATCCGAATTGGTTTTTTGCTATTATGTTGTTTGATGCCAAGTAATAGTTTATTTGTTTACAAATGCAGGTTTTAGGAATTTATCAAAGTGATATCAGCAAATGTACTCTTACACAAATTTTTAAAATGGTATTTCAATTTTGTATTAATAGCAGAACAATTTCTTAACACAGCATGTATAACACTGGACTGAACAAATGAAGACATGCTCATATGTAAGCATAGTTAACCATAAGAACTATAAACTGCAACCTCAATTCTAATTGAAAGAAATATGTTGCTGTGGGTTTTGTTTTTGTTTCAATTCAAAGCACGTCAATGCTACATAAACATAACAGATTGCAATATTTTCACATGTACTTATTCTCTACTCCAATTAATATAGCATTCAATAAAATCAAACATGTAAAGCTTACAAAAATATTGCTTGAATGCAATTTTAGTGACAAGATTTAAGTTATCATATTTTCAGTGTTTTGAATTGAAATTCGCATATTAAAAACAATACCTATGCATGTCTCATGTTTTTCTAAAATTGTAATAAATAATTAAAGACTTAAAATTTTTTGCTATTACTAAAAACAGGAAATTATAAACATGGCAAAACTCTACACTCACAATACATTGTCAAAAATACTACACATTAAGACAAGTAAAATATAATATGACAAGCACCTATACATTTACCTAAATAGTGTTATCATTATCACAGTTTCCAAAATGTCATTTTTGTCATACAAACAAATTGATACATTAGAAATGTGAGGAGTGCTTAAAAGTATGTTTTAACAGTTAATCACACAGTAGATTCATAGCTACAATTTCCATATTCAAAGAGCACTTGATCATGAATGCTTTGAAAGCTTATGTCTTCTCAAATTCCCAAGACGTGAAGATTCATAACTACACACATCACATTTAAATGGCTTTATACCAAAGTGCTTTGAAATCATATGCATTTCCAGACAATCAATCAGCGAAGATTCATAGCTACAAATATCACATTTAAATGGCTTTATACCAAAGTGCTTTGAAAGCTCATGCCTTTTGAGATCCCAACTGCGTGAAAATCCATAACTACAAATGTCACATTTAAATGGCTTTATGCCAGAGTGTCTACATTGATGTATCTTCATAGTACTAGCATATAAACATTGATAATCACAGTCACTACATTTTAATTTCTTTATTTCAGAACTTGAAAGCCAATGATTACTACTAAGACTTGCCTTGGTTGTGAGATCAATAGCACCTTCCAAAGAGTGAAGTTGCTGAAATTCATTTTGATTCAATTGCTCTTCCATGTCGAAATTCTAATCTCAAAATTGCTGAGAAGATTTTAAAGCATTTATTTTATCACATGTTTTATTTATAGTTGTTTACAATCAGTAAAGTCAAGGAATGTTGGTACCTGATTCCCCACTAAGCTCAATGTGCACTCACAAGTTTTTAAGATTTCATGAACTTCTGTACACTAACTGGAATGGAACAAATTATCATTAGCCGCAAAATTTGTCCAATTTCATTAAATCATTTATTAATTGCACTCTTTATTAGTGCGAAATTAATAAATGACTGAGTAAAATCGGACAAATGTTGCTGTTATTTATTCATTTGTTCCATTTAGCATGAACATTTTGTTTCTGAAATTGTGTACTCACATTGGCCTAATAACTTTAATATAGCTTGATATTTTACTATTTAGCATTACATACTTTTTTCTGCTTTCTATGTTCATGATTAAGTAAAATTGCATTATCAACAAAATTATAATTTATAAGCTTATCTTGCAAAATATTAGAATTCATGGATTTTAATGCATTACTTGAATCTAATAATGAGCCATCACTGCAGTTATATGAGATATATAGTACTATCCAACTGTAAAATGTGCTAGCACAATGCTAGGAAAAAACTATGTACATAGCATGCAAAATTATATTGCTGGTTTTTATAAACACATTATTTTTTGAGGCTTAATAAGTCGTAAACATTAATTCTATTTCATATTTATGTGTACATTATCACTGATTTTTCTTGAGATGTTAGTACATGCATGCCAACTATTTTCAACTTCGAGCTGAGAGACCATGCTAGTGCATCATCATCTAAAACTTAATTGTATAGAAATGTTAATTAAAAAAGCCTAGGGTAATTTAACAAAACCTTAGATAAGATTTAGGCAAGTATTAAATTACATTTGACTTCACAATCCATATTATAGCTGAAAATAGACATTTTCTACATATCTTTAGTTTTAGTAGAGAATGTCAATATCAAAATAAGAATAATTAATTTGAAACTGCAACACTAACTTCGAATTGTTTGAAAATTATTTTACTATCTAATCAAATTAAAAATATTTTTAAAAATTTTTTTTATGCCAAAATGATTCCCGCAATTTTAAAGAATATGTCTTAATACATACCTATTGAGTATTTTGGATGTATCTTTACACAAAAAATGTTTTTACCTGGAACTTAGTCTAGAACAAATTTATTTTCACAAAAATTTTGCTAAGTAGAGCAATTTTCAATTTTTATTAAACTAGAATAGGTTCTCCTACATTTACAAAATTATGCATTTCCTCAGGATTGCGTATTAATATCATTAAACCAAAAATTAAGTAAAAATTATATACTTAGTGACAATTGATTTTCAAGAACGTCTGCAAACTACAGTTGTGCGGGATCGATACCTGGTTGCGTTCTGCATCTAGTCCCTCAAAAACACTGGTCAGATCATTTTTGGAACCAATCAAAGAAAATAGTAAGTTCGACATGTGTGGGTATTAGGGATATCAACTTTACCATTATGCAATCAGTAGGAAATATATCTTAACTTCTATTGTTGATTAGCTCCCAACTAAGCTTTCTAGTGTTTTATATATGAGTACAGAGATGAATATACTAAATATGTACAAATTTATTAATATTAATTTAATTTTACTATCTAATCAAAATAGAAATTGTATTTAAAATTTTTTATTGACATAATGATTGCCACAATTATAAAAAATATGTGCAAGACCTTTGAAGATAATACACAATATATATGAAATCACATTTTTGCAAATGGGCTTAGTTATACAATAGTTTAGCATTAAGATTGAAGTCGTGCTGTTTTTCTAAATATATAAATATTTATGTGCTCCTAAGACTTTGATTACAGTGAAATTTACACAATAATAGGGAGTAATAGTTAAAATTTGTAAAAAGTAGAATCTGTGCCTATTACCAGGACCATGAAATTCCGTCAATATGTTGAAAAATAGGTTTATAATTTTTAGTGAAAATAATATTTCAACTATTCCAATATTTAGTTTAGCACTAACCCTGGAAATATAGCATTTTTCATATACCTATTTTATAGATTAACAGCATGTTATGATATAAATGGCATATACTTGTAAAAGTGATGTAACATTTTGAATATCCGTTAACAAATAGTTTAGAGTTCATAGATGAAAGAAAAATGATTTTTTTTAAAAACATCCTCCCTCATTGATGAAGCTAGTAAGGAGCTACACATGACACATTGAAATGAATAATTAAATCATTATTGAATAAGTAGGATCCATTTTAACAGTCAAAATGAAATTTTGTTTTTACTTGATCAGACCTAACGTAATGGAATGTCACTGCTGACAAGTTTGATATTGCAGTTGATAGTTCTTGCGGTTCACTATGCCTATGTATGACCGTGTCTTCATTTGTTCAGTGCAGGGTTATACATGCTGCGCTAAGAAATTTTTTCTGCTATTAATGCAAAATTTAAATACAATTTTAATAATTTGTGTAAGAACACATTAGCTGATATTACTTTGATAAATTCCTAAAACCTGCACTGAAATATATTATTTCGAGAGTTGTAAAAAACAAGTTGTATAAATGTAATGGTACTGTGATTGTAATTAATATTTCCAAACAACCAGTTCATATATCTAATTTATGTGCCGAATGATTTGTGTGTTTTTATATTATACATTTTTATTTTACATATTTTATTACAGAACCGCAATGTTTGAGGAACATACAATACTTAACCAGAGGGAACAGACCAGTTCCTAGCATTGTTGAGTCTCAGCCATTTCACTTGGAACTGAGATTTCAGCCCAATTGCAACTTTGACTACAGCCCACTCGAATCATAATCCCTAGACTCGCCTCTGGTTCTAATTGAACTACATTCCAATATATCTGAAACTGAAAATTGTGAAAATGTTATAATGTAAAAAAGGAGAAATATGACAGTTCTATAAAGAGAAATGTCTGCAAGCTTTACAGATATGTTTTCACTATATTTAGCAAATAATATTTCACTTGAATGCTTTTTTCTAAAAACAGTTTGAAATCTGTACAATACATCATTTGTTAATTGGGATTAGATCAGTACTAAGTAACAAATTTTTATAGCAATTTTCACCCCATAGAAAATTGGATTGTGATCTGTAAACTTTTCATTGTTTTGCTAATGAGTATTATTATAATTATGAACATAATTATCTGGCCTCAACAAATTTCATTAATCAGGACACATTTCAAATGGAGCTCAACTAATTACATATTACTTATAAATATTTACTTATCTGAAACTGAAAAGTTTGAAAATGTAACGACTTATAAAAAGAAGAAATATAGCAGTCCTATGCATAATAACATCTTTAAGCGTTACAGAATAGTTTTGACTATGCTATTGAAGTAATCTCAAAAACGTTCCCGAATTATCAATGTTCTTACATTGATATTATAATATCTTGAAATGCTCCGGAACATATGATCATATGTCCTAACCCTATTGAATATTGTTTCAAATTCATGAAGTGTCCCGCTCTCTCCTAGTGTACATTGTTTTACTAAAAGTGATTCTGCGGTTTTTTTCTAATCTTTTTGTAATTATTTTCTACTTGCTTTTCATAGTCTAAATTATTGCACAATTTAACTCATATGTGATCAAAACTTTTAGAATTATCTAAACAAAAATTTTTGCACTTGCTTATTTATTTTTATATAGTCATTTAGTAAAAGATGAGATGTTTGATGAGATCTGAATTTCATTAAAATGGATAGTATATGCAAATCAATTTAATATAATGGGGATAACATTTTATCATTATTGCGATTCACTTTCGTGCAAATCTTAGTTTCAAAAACCCATTGAGTGTGTTTGATAGAAGCATGCAATGTTTAGACTTTAGGTCGGTTAAGATAAACGAACAATATTGCAAATGACACAAGCAATAAGCATTGTATAGTTGTTTATGATAAGTGCTTTATATAAGATTGCGTAATTGATAAAGATATCTAATTTGTACAGTCTTTTTCAGAATAATTTTTTCAAATTTTAATGCATTATCTAACTTAACTACTGATTCACTTTTTGCAATATTTAGTTTTAGTTGGCTTTTTGTAAAGTAGTTATTTTTTCTACATCTACTGGTGTTAGGTTTTTTTTGCTGTACATATTAGGTGTGAGTTATTCGGCAAAGTGGCAAGTGTCACTGCGTTTAACATGCTTTATGATATCATTTACCTAAATTGCAAATAAAATTGGGTCGAATACTGTACCCTGGGTTCCATAATGTTTCATTTATGCATTTATATGAGGAATTTTCCTTTTCTGAAAGTAATTATTCACCCTCATTTTTGTCCTCAAATGTCTCAAAATATTGCATTGCAATGACCCCTAAGGACTTCCCAATGACAACCAGTAGTGCTTCATATAAACGAAATTACATTTACACGTGGTAGCACTTGGATTCTCAATTAATTATCAAATTTATTTGTCAGGGATATCTTGTAAACTAATCATTATCAAAATAAAATTTGATGAGGAAAATTTCTCATTGATAATCACAGAATTTTGTTACTGCATCCATAATAATTGACCACTCTAATAGTATGTTAGTTATTTATCAAATAAGTTAAATCGAATTGTGTAGTGAATATTACTAGCATAGTTAATTAGGGAACACATAATAATTGTCTTTGAGCTGAGTGATCGGTGAAACATCATGGAACCTATTGAATAAATCTGTTGGTAACCAGTGGATCACCTTTGGAAAGATGACCCCTTGTAATGAAATGTTTTAGTGAATGTTTGACTTGGAGTTACCTACTGTAAACATTAATCTTTAAAATTGAAGTTAATTGTGATTAACAGATAAAGATAAATAGACATTGTACGTTCAACACCAATTAGAAATTTGCTAGATCTCTTCCCGCCAACAGGGTGAAACATCAAATTAATAGATTTGAAAATGCCAAAATGGCTTTGGAGTTGATTCTATAATAAGCGTTTTAGAACAATTTATATAATCACAAAAATTTTTCAAAAATCTACAGGCAGTTTGTTGTAGACCTATATATTTTATGCACCTCTTCAAACTGTAGTTTATTCAAATAAACGTGTTAATCAAACTGAGTTTCGCAATGGCCAACACTCGCATATTACTCTGAAGATACATCAACGTAGACATTCTGGCATGAGCCATTTAAATGTGATCAGAGTGAGTACGAATGTTGTCAACTTCTAATCGTAAAAAACACGAATTTAGGCATTCAGGTGTAAAACGATTCAAGTGTATTGAATGTGATTATGATTACAAATGTTTATAACTTTACCAGCTGAAGCAGCATTATAGTTAGTAAAAAAGCCATTGAAATGGGATAGGTGTAGATATGAAACTTCATTGTTTGCGAATCTGAAAAGGCATAAGCTTGCAAAGCATCCTGGTTCAAAGCCATTTAAATGTGAAAATTGTAGTGAGGAATATCCTCGGTTCCATCAACTGCTAATACATAAGAATTTTCACTCTGATTGGAGGCTAATCAATTGTGACAAATTAGATTGAGTCCACACATGCTAAAGGTATAAATTTGTTTGTAGGTGTAATGTAATAAAAAACCGTAACTTCTGTAACAGTACATTAGTTTAGATTTATTTATTGCTTCACGCATAGTTTCCTTTGTTTAAGATACGACCTGTGAGGGACTAGTTGTTAACAAATATTTAAGGTTGTTGATAGCATACAAATAAACAGTTTTAACGTTGTCTAACTTAGACTACACAGTGGTTACAAAGGAAGCAAATTGTTTTGAAATTGATAAACACATATGGTTTCAAGAGTGTTGCAACTGCCACCTGTAATAAAGCTGTCAAGCAGCGACAGAGCAGAAACATTCAAGTTATTGAAGCAAATCTTGAAATTTTCTTCACAGCTGCAGGATTGGAACAAGCAGACCAAAGTATTCAAAGTGCAACATTACTAAATTTTATGGGTGGCACTGCATTACGGATATACAATGGCTAGTGGCAAGATGGCACCATCACAGCTGTAAACAACAAATATTCTGGAATTTCAGCTGTGTTTGAAGCACTATCCATTCCAGTATCAAGCAAGGCATCAAATTTCCACAATTTTTTACTAGAGTACAGCATGATAGTGAATCAGTGGATGATATTTACACAGAATTACTTAATTTATCTTCACTGTGCAAATTGGAAGGCATGTAAAAAAATCAACTCATTGAAGCTGAATATTGTTTTCGCCTTACTGCGGGTATAGCTAATAAAGAAGTTCAATAGATAAAAGAATCCTGCGGTTTCTATGGATAACAGAGTTAAGTGAAAGCGGGAGTTTCACATAGTTGAAAACTTACCCGTGGATGTTTTACTTGGTATGAACTTACTAACCAGTTTCTCGAAAGTCACTATGGACTTTGCTGATGGTAGTGATGAGTTATCTTTGATATCTAATCAAAACAATAACAAAACGGAGTCTCAAGGACAGGATGACGAGCAGATGCGAAAAATGCAATTTAAAGAATATGCTGATGTTTTTGACAACCCATTAAAAGATACATTGTTAAAAAATTTAAAAATTTTTTTTTGCTTATCATTTTGTACCGTACCAATTAAGTAGTATGTACAAGTACCGAGTATCAGAGCAAGTTTACTTTAAAAAAATATTTGCCTTCTTATATTAAGGAAGCAAACAAAAGTGCTTTTGTTGGTTCAAAAAGCTGGTAAGCGCTACCAGAACATTTTTATAAAAAATGTTAAAAATATGTAAATTTTATTATGGGAACTAACTGTACATATTGCGCAATATTCTTTGGAAATCAATGAGAAATTTTCACATCAACCTTTATTTTGATAATGATAAATTTAAAAAATGTCACTGACAAATATAATTTATTAATAATTGAGAACATCATTTATGTGAAGCACTGGTTGGAATTGTGAAGTACTCAGGTTTCATCATGAAATATTTGAATCACTGGGGATCGAAAGAAAATTACTATATGTTTCGAAGAAATAATTGATAAATGTGTCATGTTAACAAAAAAATTATCTATTTGAATACTAAATTGTAAAGTAAATAAAATATCTCTCTTAGTGTACATTGTTATAATAAAAGCGATTCTTCTGTTTTTTCAAATCTTTTTGTATATATTTTCTACTCACTTTCATAGTCTAAATTATTCCACAATTTAATTGATGTGATTAAAACCTTTTTTAAAATTTATATCTAAACAAAAAATATTGCTCTCACTTATTTTATTTTATATCGTCATTTAGGAAAAGATGAGATTATTGATGAGATTTGAATTTAATTAAAATGGATAGCATATGCTGATAAATTTAGTAAAATGGAGATAACATTTTATTATTATGATATGCTTCTGTGCAAACCTTAAAGCTTTAAAAACCAATTAAATGTGTTTGATAGAAGCTACAATGTTTAGAATTTAGGTAGGTTAAAATAAATGAACAATTTTGTAAATGGCACAACCAATAAGCATTGTATCAATTGTTTATGATAATTTCTCGATATAACATTGCGTAAATGATCAATACATCTAATTACTTCAGTCGTGTTTGTAAATCTCATTCTGAAGAAATCTTTCAAATTTAAATTCATTGTCTATCAATACTGCTGAATAGCTAACTGTTGTACTTTGCTTTGGTTACCTGATGTTTCATTTATGCCTTTTCATGAGAAATGTTCCCCTTCCTGAAAGTAATTATTCTCCCTCATGTTTTGCTTTATAAGCTCTCAAATATTACATTGCTTTGAAACCTGAGGACTTCTCAATAGCAACCAGTGTTCAAAATGAGGGGTACCCAGGAAACAACCACTATTAGACCAACAATAGCTCACTGCTGGCACCCCTGGCCAATAATGGCCACTCATTTGCCATTCATTTTCCTACCATAACCAACAACAAAAAATTTTAAAAATCTTAAAATTCCACAATTTTGCAGAGAAATTATTATATTATGTATATAACATAAGCATTACATTAAAGTTTGATTTCAATTTTCAAGAAGTATTAATTATCAGTTTCTCATAGCCATTAATTGCCCGACAATGGCCCATTAATGGCATTGCTAAATCAATCTGCTATCTAACGAACAAGTATGAATTTAATAATTTGCAATTATGACGGACTTAATAAGAATAACCCCTAATACTAATTTTTGCACATCATGTCAAACAAAATAACTGTTCATCAATATATCGATCAGATCGTATGAGAATTAGTGTTTTGCGGCATGCTCGTGCCCGCCTGGCAGAGGAAGGAAGGGCACCGGGCATTACTTTGGCGCTCAAATAACCGGGCATATGCTATGCCCACTCAAATAAAGTCTGGTACAATCCCAAGATAATATGCTGAAATGACGGTGAAATATTTTCTATCAGTAGGAATGATATGTTCATTAAGGATTTCACTTTAATTATATATATATATATATATATATATA
>CABFPE010000343.1:602070-618029 GCA_900660155.1 Hofstenia miamia | reverse complement strand
TATATATATATATATATATATATATATATATGTATATAGGACTACCTATGTAATAATAGGTTTGTAAAATTTGAACATCAATATATTTGTAATGAATGAGGGCATTGACTTCAAAATTTGACAATATATTAAATTTTTACAATGAATTTCCTTTCTGTGATATATTTTGCATGCAATGTATATTTATCAAGATATTTTTAGGTGCTCCTTCACAGGGGCATAGTATGGAAGCTACAATTCTACTAACAAAATTTAAATTCACAATTAAATAATTGAAATAGGGGCAGAAAATCTACATCGTAGCAGGCTTAAGGAATAACCTGTGAAAACTTGTGAATAAATATTTATGAACATGATTGTATATAATATTTAAAACACATATGAACAGAAGCAAAAGCAGGGAGACACTAGGCATATAGCTTGATTTTAGTTCATACAAGAAGCAAGAGATCTTAGTCAATGGATAAGAACACTAAGTTACTGTGACATTTGGTTAGTGGCAGGAAAATAAAAACACTGCAAGGACCTCTATAAAAAAAAGTTAAAAAACGAAGTTCTTCTGAAGGGGAAATGTTTAATGGATGACCAACCCAAAGGGGGCATGGCATTATGCTCCCCATAGCTGCAATACAGGCAACAAGTTCATCACATAATATGTACTATTGCAGAGTAACAGAGCAATGTTGCATTAAAAAAATTTTTTGTTGCTTACTTATATTAGAGTATTCAAAAGTGGTTTTACTAATCATAAAAACTGTTAATCACTACTAGAACGCTTTTTGTACAAAAATGGGAAAAATATAGAAAATTTATATTATGGAAACAAACCATACATGAAAAATTTCTTATTAATAAAGTAATTAAATGGATGGAACATTAAGATTTATTAACACCTAAATTTTTTACAACAGCTTCTTATTCTCTTAAGGTAGATAGCCTAAATTGAAATGTCGACCTGCAATTTCATACCTAACTTTTAAACATATTCAAGTGATTAAGTAAATTTTTCGTTATCAATAAAAATATTGTAAGTATCAAAATTAAATCCATCCCACTTTGTAATGAAACAGCCTAAAAATTTGAACTTTGTTTAGAACAATTTAGGTTTACAAAAAACTTGTCTTAATGTTAAATTCTTGTATGTAACTTTGTTCCTAATTTATTTCATCTATTGAAATTATTACAATTTATCTCAGTATAAGAATCAAAAAGCAATTTACTTGACAAAAAATACAGATAAAAACCGAAAAAATTTATTGCTGCAAAACAAATACATACAATATAATAATAAAAATTGATGTTTGTGTAGTTATTTAATATTGGATGTGGTTCAAAAGCATGAACTGCGCTACTGTCTCATAGTGTACATTGGTTTACCAACAACGAATTCTGCAGTATCATTCTAAAACATTTGTATTGATGCGTGATGAAAACTGTTAGAATTGTTATCTAAACAAAAAAATTTTAAAATTGCTTCTTTTGGTTTATATAGTCATTTGGGAATATATGAGGTGTTTAGCAAGATTTCAATTTTAATTAAAGTGATATCATAATTGCAATTTTTTTGATGGTTCGTCATGCTTCTGTGCAAGACAATGTCCTTGAAATAAAAAAAACAATGTTTAGAATTTAGGTAGGTTAGGATAAACACACAATTTTTAAGATGAGACAAGCAGAGAGCATTGTATCAGTTGCTTATGATAATTGTTTGATATAACATTGCATGAGTGATAAGGATTTCTAACTCTTGCAGTAATTTTTTGAATCTTTTTCAGTAAATTTTTTCAAATTTTGATTCATTATCTATCTCAACTACTGAATAGCTGACTGACTCACTTTTGCATTATATTCTGCAATATTCTCGCTTTATGCAAGAGAGTCTAAGTTGATATCACTTCATATTACTAGAACTTAAACATTGATAATGACATTCATTGCATTTGAAATGGTTTATTTCAGAATGTGGAAATTTTTTCATGGTTTGACTGCATCACTTTAAGTGCAAATGTGCATGAAATGTTGAATTAATATTTACAGTATTTTGAATAGCATTTTGCAAATGGTTTTGCAGTTTTTCCTACACTATGCCCTATGACTAATCATATTGTTGATTTCTTACTTCGTAGTACTAAACACTGTTGTCTGATTTCAAAGATGTTCATGTTTAAATTAATTGCATTATCACCAAATTTATAATTTATAACCTTATCTTACAACATATCAACATTCATTTAATAAAATTTCTTGCAAATTTCAAAGTTCATGAAATTGAATGCCTTAGTTAAACCCTATAATGCTACACAACTGCAGTTATGTGAGATACAATGAACCATATTTTTTGTGAAAAAGACAAAATTGCGACTTGGACTTCATGGCCATTGAGGAATGTTCTAGTTTGAATTCAAAGAGATGCTGGAGGAGTGTACAACACAAATGGGCTCAAAACTTTATAATTTCATGAATATTAGAAAAATTGTTAATGTTTGTAGCAATTTCAGGCAGAGAAATACACTTTTATAAAAAAATTTTTATCACAGTATTAATTCTAATATGCAAATTGATAACTAATTCTTTAAACGTCTGATTTAGTATCATTAAATATTGGTAAATTTTTAATATCAATATAAATATCAGAAGTATTAGAAATGAAACCCACCAACTTTCCAATTTTGTTTAGAAAAAATTTAAGGTTTCCAAAAATTTTCATTGTCTCTATGCTGAATTTTGTACGTCTGAAAATATTTTATATAATCTTTCATAATTAGTTTAAAATATCTCTGTATAAGAGTAAAAAAGAAATTTATTTGCATAAACATTACAGACAAAAAACTAATAAATAAATACAATCAGTAATAATGATATAAGTCAATGTTTGTGTAGATGTCAATATTGGATATATGTTTAGAATACATGAAGTGTGTTGCGGTCTCCTATTGCCCAAAAAACTGAAACTTGCAAAACTTAAAAAGTATTTATAAATATTATTCAAAAAATTGCAAAGTATTTATAAAAAACTTTGCTATTTTTACAAAATATCTGCAAGATTTGCAAGTAACTTGCTAATATTTGCAAGTTTTTGTTGTATACTTGTGCTACATTTGCAAGTGTTACACAAAAAACTTTTAAGGTATTTCTGCAAAATTTTGAAAGTTATGCAAATATCTGCAAGATTTAAAAGTTATATATATATATATATATATATATATATATATATATATATATATATTACTAGTCAATAAAATTCGAACAAATCATTCCAATATCATTTACAAAATGAAAATATGCAAGTGTCTTGTGTTATTGTTGAGTTTTCTTTCTTTTGAAGAGTGCCTAGTACCTAAATAAATAATGAAAATCTAGAACTTACAACAACATTTTACTAGAACTTCATTTATGCAAGCGATCATCTGAAGACAGCTAAAAGCAAGATGTGATGATTTCCAGGATTAGGGTTCTTAGGGTATCGTGTACTTCGAGATTTTAAGATATCAATTCTTATGTACAAATGAATACATTTATTTGATAATTCGATTTAGCGGATATTTTTAAAAATTTTTATAATTTCTAAATATATAATATCATATAAAAACAAAGCTTAAATTGAAATATTAAAAAAGGCTGCCTTGTATTTGTGGCTTTTAAAATATTAAGTTGTAATTATTCTCAAACAGAATTAATGCATAACCCTTGAATATTGTAATCAGAAGGTTTCGAACTACACACACTCAGTTTTGGTGTAATGTGAATAATGCAAATTTTTAAAAATACGATAATTTGTTATTGAATTACACAAACACTAACTATTAACTAAAATATTCACAATTACATGAATGCACTCAGAAGCTTCAGAAAAATTGACATTGATCATTCGTAAAATTTCCATTACAATGATATGAAATACAACTAAAAACTAGTATAGTAATGAGTGAATTGACCCATATACAAAATGTTCATTACAGGCATACAATTAATTTACAATAGAATTTTCTGAATTTTTTTTACTTTAATATTTTTGCATGTGCATTATTCGTTTGAAAAAACTTACAAGAACTATTCTAGAAAAGTTTCCTTTTCACTTATACCTAGAAGGACCAAGTGTGTTAATTGACCCAAATTCTAATAAATTTTTGCATTTCATTGTGAACTGCATTTTTCTGACTATTTTATATATCTTTCAAGTATTTTTTCTAGTTGTGAATCAATAAAAAAATCATGTTCAAATTACTACACAACAGTTCACATATGTGATACTAAGAACCTGTCCACAAAGTGGCTGCTTACATTTTATACAAATTGATACTGTCTTGTTACTGTTGCAGGTAGGGATGTGCCGGAATCCACTAAAATTTAACTATTTTACCGGATTTTACTGAATAGCATATTCTGAGATAAAACTTGATTTAAAAAACAAATTTTCGAGGAGAAGCTATATTTTTCCATGATATTTATTGAGAAATGAGGTTGTTTTTCAGTAATAAATGTATTGCAAATAGGGTTAACGAGAAGTAAATTTTGACAAAAATTTTTTTAGGAGTCTAAAACATTTTATACTTTGAAAACAATGTAGTCTTGCTCTTAGTTAAAACCACTGCAAAAATTTGCATATACTAACAAGCATTGATTTATCAAATTATCAATATAATTTTTTCTTTTAATACACACAAACAAATCGTTAGAAAGTCATTTATGATAGTAGAAATTCCGACCCGGCCAACACATCTAATAACCCGCAGTGATAACCCAACCTCAAGTTGGGTTGATATGTTTTCCAACCAATGCCTAAGGTTAAAACGTGATTTGCCAAATTTTCTTGCGATTTTTTAATGGAATCAAGATATTCTTTTTGTAAATATTCTTTACGCATTGTTGATTCAGATGAACATCAGCGGCCGCACCACGTTTCCAAGAAATTCTTAATTTTCTGTAGAGGAATATTTGAGTTAACCATAACATTTGAAATTATTCATGACATCATTAAGCATAAAAATTAAAATTAAATTAGCCAATCATAAATGCATTTAATAATAAACGCTACTAGCGGTTGGAATAGGCATTCAATTTTGGGCTGATGCAACAATATAAATTGAAATTTAATTTTCGAATGAACTGCTAGTAAGAGTAAACTGATTCTTTCGCCTTGATTTTTCATACAATTAATGTCGTGTGACAATTTTACAGATTTCCAAAATAATTGCAGTTAATGTCAAAACAAAACAAATCAACCGATTGAAAATAATATTACTTATAACCTTGAATAAAAAGATTAATGACATTTAGAATAAAAACAAAGGAATTAGCCAGATGGCCGTTTTTTCAAAAGAAATTTCCAGTAGAAATTATGTTACAACGGTTTTCATGATGTTTGTCTAAAAGTCACAACTTGGTGATAATAAAAATGGTAAGACTTGAGGTGTTTTTGTTATAGAATGTTAGTATCATATCTACAATTCAAGTGAATAAGAATGTTAAGGACATTGGTAGTCAGTGTTTGATGTAAACCATTCACGCATCTCTTTGAATTGATTCCGAGTTATAAATGTAGCATAAAGAAGGAAACGATGGAGGAGAGGAGAAAAGTCATTTTGATTGTATACCAGATCTTAACAAAGTAAGTTTAGCAGAATAGTTTTTACGAACAAAATGTTTCTTTTACTTTTTTAAGCATTTGATTTTGATTGCTATGAGATCTAAGACTACTAGAAATTATAACACCGAGCCATCTAACATTGATTACACAGCAAATGAAAAGATTTTTTTCAGACGAATACGGAAAGAATGTGAAATAAAATAAATTTCTATTGAAGGAGTGCATTGCTAATAAATGTTCTTTATTACAAAGAACGTACAGTGATTTGCATGATAATTTGCTTAGAACATAAAAAACAGAATTATATGTTAAAAGCACCAATCAGTTTACCTATTTTAAATGCTAAGCAAAGAAAAATCCTGCTCATGACATAAATAATTTTGATAAGTGAATATAGTTCGAATTAAACTATTTGTAAAATAGCTGATGAATACATCAAAATCTTGAAAAGTAGAAAATATACTTTCAATTGATAAGTAACCAAGAACCTGAGATTCCATTTCGGAGTTTATCAGATTGTTGCCAGTACATTAGAAAATGCATTGAAAAACGCGCTAATTTGCATAAAATAATTTCTCCATGATTGGATAGGCAGTAGGGTGGGCCGATAATTTTTACTGAAATTCCTGAATACTGAAAGCTAAAATTTTTTCTCATAGCCTCCTAAATGTTAATTTTGGTAAAATAATTTACCTTCTAAGAAAACAATATTTGGTAAGGCATTCAATAACTACCATTAATGAAAAAACATTTCCCCATTTTTAATGGGAAAAAAC
Source organism: Hofstenia miamia (assembly GCA_900660155.1). Classification (NCBI taxonomy): domain Eukaryota; kingdom Metazoa; phylum Xenacoelomorpha; order Acoela; family Hofsteniidae; genus Hofstenia; species Hofstenia miamia. Next base: position 611,666 of record CABFPE010000343.1, on the reverse strand, counting down.
AAATTTTAACTTTTGGTAATTAAAGCATTCATATGTAGGTATATGCATGATAATCCAAATAATGAAGATAGAAACGATACTGATGTATAGTACTTAACTTCTGGAAAATAAAAGCAGTGATTTTGGGTTTCACATTTCTTTAATAATTCAATGGCCCTGTCGATCTCTCTGTGTTTGCATAAAAACGCAGGCGACGCATAATCCAGGACATTCAGTACAACTGATTCAAATATTTCATTAAATTAATCAAGAACAATAGGTCTTAGAATTATCAGGAAGTGTAAACATTTTGAGGTCATAAGACACATCTCGTCTATTTGGCTATTCCCAATATACGTGTAGATTGAATGAGTTGGATTTCCTCTGTTAAAGATGTTTTGTAAGTATCAATAACAATCTGCTTAGTTTTGATAAATTTAGTTTCAGTATATTTTCTGTAGTCCATTTTCAATATTGAGTTACAGTCATTAGCGATTACCTCATTCTTGGTGTAGCTTAAGATAAATCGTCGGGGTTCTTAACCATAATGTTTGACGAATGAACGGTTTGCAAATCAGTAATATATACTATACAATAAGTATCAAGTAATTTAGAATAGATCCCTCAGGTATACCTCATGTGATATGGATTGGATCGCTTCAAATGTGCCGATGTTTGGCAAGGAAATTTCTTTTATGTAAGTAGTTTGCAATCCATTTTATGAAACTGGGTGAAAAGTTTAATATTTTCAATTTAATTAACAGGCGTCTATGAGGAATTGAATCAAAGGCTTTACTCACATCGTATGTCTGCAGGATGACAGCTGATTCATCCGATTGATCAAGAAGTCTAGTAATGTAAAAAAAGGAAGATAATATCTTTATTAACTACAGTGTTTAAATTCGACAAAATTGCTGTTTGCCTTAATAAAGCCTTCATGAAAAATTATATACAAAAACTTTTGCAAATTAATATTTCATTTATATAATATTCAATTATCTTTACTCTTATGGCAAAGTTCGTAAAATTTGATGCTTTTCCATGAAATATTTTTTACTTTTTGTATGTACATTAAATTAAGAAAATTCTTTATTAGATTTTGAATTCAAACTGTACTCAGCTTTTGTACATTTACTAGTAAGTAATACCAAGTTTCAATTTTTGCATTAAAAAATGAGTTTTTTTAAGAAATAGTCTTTAGATTCTACCTTACCACGTGTAATCTAGGATGGCTATAAGCGCAGTGATTTGTAGGCGAACTGATTGTCATCAATACCATGCAAACTTGAGGTTTACCTTTTTGTATCATGGTAAAATATGTCTGAAATTTCTAAATTAAATATAAATTTGATTACTAATTACTAATTTTGGAACATTTAAATTATTACGAGTCTTCTAAATGTACGAGAGCATAGTTGCAATATGTGTCAGGTGGTTTTGGACGAAGATATTCTCAATAATATTAAAATTGGGTTGAAGATATATTATTTCCTAAATGTTTTAAAGTAGTTCATAATTAGTTGAAATTTACATACATGTAAATGATATAACTTAAACAATGAAATTTTTACATTTAATATTTATATGCAATTTCAACTTAGTACTCCATGATTATTGCGTTTAGTATACATGAATCTTCAACGAAGTTTATACATGTAACAGTTCAATTATATAATATATTCCTATAAGGCTAGCCCAATAATATTTCGAAATTCCCTGTCCTAGAGAATATATTATTTTCAGCCCAAGCATCAAAGGCACAATTATAACTTGATGTTTCTTCATGTGGACTGAAGACAGTTGAGTATGCCAAACGCACGTGGTAGAATGTCTTTTTCCGGTTTCAAAATTGATTTGAATTGATAAATCGAAAGCTTTTTGAAAAAAAATAAACAAATTCTAAAAATTATGAGTGGTTTAATGATTTTTGGGGCTGATTTTTGAATATTTTAGGTCGGCTTATGATAACTCACTTCATCAAGATTGAGGTATCCTCCCAAATCAGAATTGTTCCATCCCATCCCAAGCGTCCCACAAATATTTTTCATTTCACTGACAAAATGTGACACCAGGAAACGCTAGAGTTGGAACTGGGTTGGTCCTACACTTGGGTCGGGCTTGGATTTCGACATAGCAATTTATGCTGGCCGGTCTTGGGCCAAATAATTTAATTGGTATTTGAAATACAAGAATATTTCAATTTAGAACTTTAACATTGCAAATGACAAAAAACCTACTCTATAAATTTAATTGTTGGTGCAATAATTCCAACATTGTGTCTGCTACAAGTAAGGGCGTTCATGAAAAATCCCTCTTACTTTGTACTGATGTAAGTTGATATCAGTTGGCAGATAATTTTAGTAATTGAATTTATAAAAACTCATATGTTCTCGAAATGATAAAATACGATCCTGGTATTAGTTTTGGCAATACTTATATTATGAAATTAGTGCTGGCGTTAGGAAAACCTATTAAACGTGACATATATGATTACTTAGCCGGACAAAATAATTGCAATATTTAAAAGGGGGGTTGCTGCAAAAAATAGTATTACTATTATAATGACTAAGTAATATTATTTTTAATCTTTTGGTATTCAGGCACCTGAGTGTGCTTGGCGCCTTGTTGCAAGCATACATTTAAAGATTAGTAAACAAAAATACAAGCATATAGTATTTATATTTACTACCTCTGATTTTAACGGATATATTGCTTGGATATGCAGGCAAGTATTATTTTCTCTAAAACATTACATAAATTGCTTGTAGTAGCAAAAATTAACAATATTTTGCTTTAAATTCGTGTAAAATCATGTCAATTTTTTTTAGTGAAACTCCAATAGTTTTGTAGAAGGTGTATAGTAAATATGCAAATTATAATAAACACAAATTTCATGTTCAAATAGAATAAACTTTTATAAAATTTTTCGATAAAAGAGTAGCACAATATAAATGCTCTTGTTGAGGTTCCCTTTTCTTAAGGTTTGTTTACATGCAAACGGCTATAATTGCAATAAACATTTTCAGTGCACAATTAGCAGTAAAGTTTTGTCATGCCCAGTTAATAAGAAAATATCTTGAAATTAAACATTGATAAATCGTTGTCAGTTATGCCAACAATCTCTATTATCTCACTTAACAGTACAATGCTATCAATGACAACATTTTTATGTTTTCCATAAAAGTCTAAGCAAATGATTAAAATATAAGCAGTTTCATTTACATTGTACACTCTGATTTTTGAGATTCTAATATTTTGTAAGATCAAAGCGTTTAACATTTGTAAAAAGAAACCAACAAAAAATTAAAAATTCTAAGCAATTAAGTTTAATCTATGCACAAATTTAAAACAATTTAGAAAATTTTTGTCTTCATTGGTAACATTTGTGAAAATACACAGTCAATACTATTTAGTACCCAAATGCAATCATTTACAAGAAGGGCTCATATCTGTTCGAGGAAGGGCTTAACTCCTAGCCCCCAGGCATACGACGCTCTTTGATACGTTTATTGTATTAAGGTATATTAACAATGCAATTTGAATTCCAACAGAATTGAATTGGCATTGTTGATGGGCTAAAGTGGATATGTACCTATGCACATATTAATCAATGTATTGTGAAAATTATCCAATCAAATTCATAGCATAGTGCTTATGGGCCTCTATGAAGCAAACTATACTGTCAATTGCATAAAAAATAATTCGGGCCGGGCTTGGACCAAATAATTGGTATTTTGAAATGGACCTATAAAATTGCCCCAATTCCAACTCTGGGAAACACCCATATACAAACCTATTGGCATATGAACTAATTTCCAGCCTTACATTGCTAAACAGGCATAAGGCGGGCTTAAACAAGTGCATTAATGTGATGGGGCTAAATTTGAGAGACAGTGGTTCACATCTAATTCAAATAGAGACTGGGGTGACCCAGTAGTAGAGGAAAACTGATAGCTTACTTGTGCCTTGATAGACATCATAACAAAACATTAGTAATTGATTAGATACAGACAGATAATAACAAAACTGATCAATAAACACAAAACATTTTAATCAGAATAAACTGTTTCGTCTTGCCAAAACACTGTTATATCAGAACACGCTCTGTCGCTTTGTTAATATTTCGTCATATAACTCAATGATATTTGCCATGTTCTTTAAACCGCGATTATGCACAATAGAGTATCTACTCTGCAATAGAAAACAAGCATTCAATGACTGCAGACAACACATGTATATCTAAACAAACATGCAAGTATACGACGCATTGGCAAACAAGCAGTTTTCCAAAAATGAAGCGGGTTCTCGCAGTTGATTCACATTTTTGAGAAACTGTTAGCCTTGCTTTTTAATAGGCAATGAATATTGATTGCATGCTTGTTTTTTTTTCTGGTGGTTCAGTTACATCAAGAAGACGAGAATATTTTTTTTAAGACATTGTACAAAAGTCGTATTAGATGATTCTGTCATATTGCCAAAATTAAAATTAATTGATTCGATTGAATATTTCTGATATTCATCTACAATATCACTAAATTTACTAGCAAATTCAATAAATGTCTTTTTAAAGGCATCCAATTCAGGAGGTTTTACCTGATTTAGAATGGAAATTCTTTCTCCTTGAGCTTAAGATCTGTAAAAAAATGCAGCACAAAGCGCAAAAGGAGATGCACACCACAGCCAAAGTTTCTTGGACATTAATTCACGTAAATCACATCAGAACTCACGCGAAATTGAAGATTTTTCTGTATCCAAAGCCCCATCATTACAAACGCTAATCAAATTTTTGAACAGTTGTACATCAAGCATAAGAACAGAAAAAANCCATCTAAGGATGCTCCCTCTATGTCGGTGATCGCCCTTTTTAAGTTTTGAAAGTGCAGAATTTTGTTGTTATCAAGTACATATTCATTGTTTTCTAACACTTCTTTAATTTTATACGGGCCTGTCCATACCATTTTTAATTTGCATACTTGATTTACATTGGTAACCTTAATAGNTAGAATGGAAATTCTTTCTCCTTGAGCTTAAGATCTGTAAAAAAATGCAGCACAAAGCGCAAAAGGAGATGCACACCACAGCCAAAGTTTCTTGGACATTAATTCACGTAAATCACATCAGAACTCACGCGAAATTGAAGATTTTTCTGTATCCAAAGCCCCATCATTACAAACGCTAATCAAATTTTTGAACAGTTGTACATCAAGCATAAGAACAGAAAAAATGATAAACATTTACAACGCTTTTCAGGAAGATTTTAAGTAAAAGCTTCATCTGTTTCTACTTAGTATGCAAAAAAAGTAAAGTAAAGAATAATTTATTGTGCTCTTTATCAAGTACAGATAATAAAAAAATGAAATATAAACAAACAAAAATAAGTGCACTCCAAATATTTTCTAAATAATAAAATCCATTTGAAAAAGAATCAGGATAGTTATTAAAGATAATACCGTTTGAAAAGCAATATGAATATCGTGTAGTACGTACCAAGTGCAACACATACTTACTTCTACTTTGAAGATTGTAATCCAGATTCTGAGGTGCAACAAAGTTTCTATACATTGAATGGCGTGGATTTCTTAAAATTTTATTTAGAATAGATTAGTCCGATTCCTTCAGAAGACTAATTATGCATATTTGCTTTGAATATATCTTCCTTTTAAAGCACTTAGTAACAAAGGTTTGTAATTTACAAAGAAAATGAATGTGAGCAAACAGTATCGAATTCTTGATGAAATTAGTGTTTCAAAAACTTTAAATTAGTGTTTCAAAAACTTTATCTTTTTCATGAATTTCTAATTTCGCCAAGCAGAGCTCACGGAAAATATATAGTAACTTGTTTAATTTTCTTAATACACTATGAAGCTGTGTTGAAAAACGCATATCTTGTAAAAAAATAATTCCCAAAATTTCTACCTCATCTACAAAACTGATATTCGGATTCTTGCAGTGAAAGCTATTTTTACCAGAAAGACAAATGCGATTTGTATCATCCCAACTTAAAATATTATTATATTCATTAACAAGGCATTCTGAATAAAAAAAGTTTTTTTTTGCATTTAATTAACCAAAAAAGAATCATCTGCATATTTAATAATGCAAGAATCATCAGATAATGAACGAAGATCGTCAGAAAACATAGTAAATATGGAAGGGCCACACCTTGAGAACATCCTAAATCAATGTTAATAAATTCTTGTGGGACATGATTCCAGTTTAGTCTTTGTTTATGATTAGATGGAAATGGTTGTAACCAACTACGAATATATGCATTATTAATAAATTTTTCCGATTTTTTTATAGTTAAATTTTTCGCAACTTTATCAACTGCATTGGAAAGTCTATGACCAAAAAATCAAAATCATTGCATAGTCTTTGGTCAATGATATTAATCTTGGAAATACAATAGAAAATCAATTGTACTTAAACGTTGTTTGTAGCCAAATTGTAGTACATCAGATAGAGTTACAATGCTAGGGCTAATAAATTGCTTATGCATTATTTTTTCAAAAATTCTAGCAGGAATAAGTGTAATGGAAATTCCTCGAATATCATCTATTGAATTAGCTAATTTTACTTTTGAGATCGGAACAAGATTGGAAGCCTTATAGTTGTCAGGGAAAATCCCGGAAATTAAACATTGGTTCCGCTTATGATGATAAATTGGTGCTAGTATATCCCACCATTCATTAAATATCCAATAAGGAAGAATATCTGGACCAGATGAAGTCTTTTTGCAAAGTCGAAGTTTTTTTGAAATACTATTCAGAGGAATAGCTAAGGTACAATTTGATTTGTAAAAGAAATAGGATAACATGGAATTGTACTTACATATATAGATATTTTAGCAATTTCAATGTTTATTTCTGAAGGCAATGCATTCTCTATAACGATCTTTTTATTAAATATCTTCCTATGTGAAATTTCATCAATTTTATTCCACAATTGCTTACTTACTAATTTTGAAAGAGATTTGGTCTTTAATCTATTTATATTTTGTTTCACTATAAGGGCTCTTTGTATGTTACCGTGGAGTTTTAAGAGAGATAAAAGTACTAATTTTTTCTTAATTTGTGAAGTAACCCATATAGGATCATTATCAGACATGGTAAAAATTGTAATTGGACAACATTAATTAAAAGTGTAGACAAACAATGTTCGAAGTTAATAGAGGCGATATTAGGATAATCTACAAGCATGATATTAAAAAGTCTAAATTTTCTAAACAAGTATGAAATAATGCTTTGTTACTGTTGGAAACTTGGTGAAATGAAGCTTCGTATCTCTTTGAGGAACATGACAGACATGATGCATGATCAGTGCTAAATGGTCGGTTTTTTGAAGTTGGATTAGCAGATGATACTGAAGGAATAAAGTAAGGAATATTAGAGAAGAGATGGTCAAACTTGGTGTTATTTCTTGTTGGGTGTATTAATTTGTACTAAATCGGAATTTTGCAAAAGTTTTGTCGTATCAAGATGATTGAAGTCACCAACTACAAATGTACAAATATGCAAGATTTTGGATATTAACAAACAAAATTGTTGGAATTTTCAATAAGAAAATGTGTGAGTTCATTATTATTGTATTGCGACTATGATAATTTGCATTTACAAATATGGAGATTTATGTGGATTATAGTATACTTTTAACCATAAACTTTCGTAGACATTTTTAATTTCAGAAATAACCGTGGCTAAAAGCAATTTTTAACGTAAATCAATATTCCACTTCCAGAATGATGTATATTACAGGTATTTATTTTTTTGATAACTGCATACATTTCTATCTTTTCGGAATAAATAATACCCATCTATAGCAATAAAACTATCTGGAACAAACTTGGAAAGCAATTTTTCTGTCCCAGGTCTTTTAAAAGTACTATTCTTATTAATTCTTTGCTGACTCTAAATAACTAATGCTATTCTTATAAAGAACAGACTGTTCATGCTATGAAAAGTATGAAAACATTTATATAATATTCATGCTATTCATACAAGGATCATGCTATTTTTTTAAGAATAGTCTGTATATCTGCATGTAAGAATTTAAATATAGTAAACTTATTAAAAAAAGTATAATACACACTGGACAGGGTAATCATATTAATATCACCTTAATACAGGGGCGTACACAGGATTTTCTGTTAAGGTTGCATTGTAGTCATGATCAAATGAGTGACCAAATATGGGGTGAAGGGCAATGAAATTCTTGAAAATAGACTCCAGAAATTCATTTCAAGACTTTATTTTTTAAATTTTTTAAACAATTTCCCCAAAATTGGTTGAATTAATCAAGAAAAGTCCATTTTGAATAAAATTGAAATTATGTTAGTAAGTTTAGGTGCAATGTGGGAAAATTGCCAAAAAACAGACCTTTTTTAAGGCCTTCCTTTGGCTTAGGCTTAAAGATAGAATGTTCAATTTCAAGCTGGGGTTCTAGAAATCCCTTGTAGTTTCTAAAAATGCCTTGTCCTAATTCTCTGCTATTGTCAGTTTTGCTGCAAGTTCCCCCTACTTTTTTTCTTGAAATATTTTTTATCAAAAAATTTAAGGCTCTAAGGCTCAAGCAATTTTACACAAAAATGGCACTTATTTTACCTAGACATAATGACTCTGATTTCCAATTCCCATAAAAATTACAACTGTGAGAAAAAAATATTGAAATTTTCAGAGAAAATCTCGTAGGTGAAAATTTAGATGCCAAAAATTGGAAATTTTGCCTCCTCTAAAATAGCCAATATTGAACCCAGAGCTTTGAAATTTTGAACATCTTTATTATTCTGGAGAAAAACCTCACTGGCAAAAAATCAGCCATTTCGGCCTATTTTGGCCTGAGTTCTCAGTTAGCAATTTTCAGACCCGTAGGGAGGGAGTAAAAAAAGCTTTGTAAACGAACCTTCTTCATAGAAGAAACAATTGATATCATCTGTGAGCACTTAAAAATCAATAGGAAATTTTTCAATGTCTCAAAATATTCAGACGATGTGCGCTTAAATGGCGGAATCCATTTAAATAGTGCAGAAGAGAATTTTAACACCTATCAAGCATCTATAGTGAAATTGGTAGCTGAATCTGTATCCCGTAATTTCTAAATAAATAATAATTAAGCTTGCGAACTTTTTGAACAAATTTACAGAAATTGATGCGATGTTAAATGTAGAAGAAAGAATAAAAATGTTAAGACTTTTAAATATTTAGGACTAAACATAAGTGTAAATTTGAGTTGTAAAGATCCGTCAATTTCATTTCAAAAGTAACATACTATAGAATACTTTATTTGAGCACTATAATTTCAAATGTTAATATTGAAAAGCAAATTTACAAATTCAAAACATCCACTCCATGATTAATTCAACTGGTATTTTGGAAAAAAAGGAACATTGTTAAACTCTCACAGCAAAATACCACTTTTTTCAAGAAGTCATACATGTATGATGCAAGTAAATTATTAATTTATGGAACCTGCCCACTGTTCCTATAGCATTGCATTATATGATATTCTCTCATTTCTCTTTACAACGAACGCTTAGCTGGGTGTACAGGAATTAAAGCGGACATACATGCATACATATATATACATATATATATATATATATATACATATATATACATATA
>CABFPE010000343.1:547474-557515 GCA_900660155.1 Hofstenia miamia | reverse complement strand
TATATATATATAGATATATTTATTGACAAATAATCAGATGCAACAGAATATACGAGATAGTCGTGACCAAAAAATACAGAATGACAAAATAAGAGCCAGATTATAGTCCTTGATCACACAGAAATGTCCTTTTTAAAATTGTAAATATTTCCATAAAATATGTTCATAATTTGCGACATTCAGACTGAATTAAAAGTGACTGTGTGAATCAAATGTAAAGCTATGTGTTGAGCAGGTTGCGTCTCTCACGCTTTGCCAACCAAGGCTATTAATAGTGTTAGCTTTAGAGAGCGCCTGCTGGCTGCGAATGGGTACTCTTTTGGCACCTGTAAATTTTATATATTCGTTTCGTGCTCTGGTTTCCAGCGGGGAATAAAATTTTCAATGAAAATTTAATATGAAAAAATAATACAAAATCCTATTTCACTAACATTGAACGAAATTCCCATCAGAACTAGAGCTCGGCTTTAGCTGCAATTATTAGATACAAATTTTGCAAGGATCGGTTAGCGATGGTTACTAATAAAAGATAATGTAATTGAATTAGGATTTTTAAATTTAATTCTGTGAATTGGGTAGAGATGTGTGAAATCACAAAAATCTTGTCCTAATCCCGTCTGGTAACATACCGTAAAAAGATCATTAGTACAAAACTGTAAGTCGCATTATCAGCACCATTTTAGCCAATATTGCAAATACTTCAACACGTTAAAAGCAAAATCCAAGAAAACGCAAAATAAGCAGAATGCATGAGTGTCTAGAGCCGACCCTAAGCCTAGCACATCCAGTCTCAGTATAAGGCAAAGCCATCAAGGTCTGTGAAACTAATCTTTTAGTTCCGAGAGGCAGCCAAGGATTACTAAAGCAGAATTCATCACAGGAAATGATGCGCAAAATTTCCCTGCGTTGTTAGCTGAAGTTATATTTATGTACAAAATTCTGATATTCAATAGGAATACTGTATAATCTGTATAAGGCTAATGCAGTCCAAACAGCAGTTTACCAAATAATATCCACAAATGTTTTACTTCGGCATTCTAGCAACAATTATTTCTAAACATGACTCAACAGCAATAATTTCTTGATTAAAGTGTAATGAAAAGTTTGATTCAGAGTCGCAAAAATCACTCCAGAAATCTTCCATCATCTAAATAGAAAAACAAACGTCAGAACAATTCATGTAGCATAAAAAATAAATTGTATGTTTAAGCCTTGCAAAACATATATATATATATATATATATATAATATTAATATTACACTTACATATTAACACAGCACATAATAGTATGTAATGATATCCTAGTTTGATATATTCGGCCCATATTCCAAAAACAATTTCAGTATGTATATATGTAATGTAAGTATGCACTAAATTGTCAGATATTATTTTCTGATAAAGAATTTAAATCTATTACACATTATAATCTATAATTGACGAATTTGTTTAAGAGGACAAAAATGGCGTTTCCAGATTCTTAAGTTGATGTCAGCTGAATTGGAGTTGAAAATTCATGACCTTTACGGTATAGAGATATGATTGTTTTGGAAAACTTAATGTACAAATACAAAAACACAAATAACATATTGAGGAAAAAATTGTCCCAAACTATTACAAAATATCTAGTGATAAACTTAAACCCTCTTTTTATTTAAAATGTCCTGCATGGCTAAGCAGATTGACATATATAGCTAGAATGTTCTGGGAGAAGTGACAGCAATAGTTGGCTTACAATTGAAAATGAAAAATGAATAGTATTTGCTGACATCATCCATGGTAGAAAAGTAATATACCATAGTTTGTATCTTTTGGAACTTTTGAAAGCATTTCATATTCATATGGAGTAGCGGCATTGGTTAAAAAATCCAAAAATTGCGATTATGAGGAATAACACGGATGAGTACCACATGTAAAATGTGATCTTGCCTTGACGGTATCTACTAAAAAAGCTTGCATAAAGAGATGTTTTACTACAATTGAAAATGACCTATTTGAGCTTGGAATCGAGTTATATGGGCTCCCCACTTTTACGTTCCAAGAACCATGTTGTGTAAGACTGAGGTAGAGAGACCTTACCGATAGTCAAGAAATTGATTGTCATGCTCCTAGTGAAATACTTTTTTTGAAAAACCTGAATGTGGAAGGGAGTTCTTCTGCTTAAAAATTTATCCAAGCTCAAAAACTGGAACAAATTCCATTTTAAAAATCAGTGTTGCTTTGTGGATACAAGCACTTAATTTTTTGAGAATTTCTGATTTCTTGGTTCCATAGAAAATTACAGTAGGATTTTGTACCATCTAAATTCCATTATCCTCATTTGACAACCAAATTGATATCAATTCCAGCCTCCTATTTGCATTTCTGCTCGCCCAGTCTTGTGTGTCTTTCTTAGGGCTGGATTTTTTCACCAATTTCTTGTAGGAAAACCCCAATTTTCCTCTTACACAACACAGTTAACTCTGTTAACCTTAAGGAATTTGATTCTGTCAAATAAGATCATTGTGATTTACGTCCATTTGAAAGTATTTTTTCAATATTTGAAGATGTTAAGCACAATATTATGTACAACAGTTCAATGTATCAAGAGAGTTCTAGTGTATTATGAGGATAAAATTGTATTTGGTTTATATTTGGAAAGTAAAATGGAAGGTATTATTTCTCAATTCTCAATGATCTTTGTAAAAGAAAATAAAATAGATATTAAAATGAAGAGCACGTTAAGCAATATATTTTAAATTCTTAAATGTATTTGCATTACATACTGAAGAAAAGATATTTTTTCTGATGTTTGACTTTGCCTTTGTTTAATCTTACAATATATATATATATATATATATATATATAAATACTTAGCACTAAATACAACACATTAAAAAAGTCAAACATAATATGACAAGCACCTATTCATTTTCAAAAATAGCATATCTCATATTTGTCATAATTACACATTGATAATTTGGAAATTTATCACAATTGATCAGAGTCCCTAAGATCATGCGTTAACAGTTGATCAAGCCAAACATTTTCACATTTAACTGGCTTTTGAACCATAATGCTTTAACAGCTTATGTCTACTTAGATTCCCAAGTTGCGAAATTTCATAACTACACATATCACATTTAAATGGATTTGTGCCAGAGTGTCTACGTTGATGCATCTTCAGACTAGCAGCACCAGAACACTGATAATAGCATTCATTACATTTGAATTGGTGATCTTCATAATGTGCAATCTATCAAGACTTGCCGTTGTTGAGAGATCAATAACACCTTCTAAATCAGTTTGATTCAACTGTTCTTCCATGTTAAATTGTAATTGCAAATATTACTGAGAAGATTTTAAAGCATTCTTTTAATCGCATTTTATATTTATAGATAATTACTATCCGTTAAATCGACGAGAGTTGGTACCTAGTTCTACACTTTAATCAATTTGTTGCATTTATGCTGTCACATGTTTTTAAAGTTTTGATTATATCCTTTTAAATTTTAAAAAAAGTTGGTATATCACTTGACATGACCTTACTGTTTTTTGAAATTGTTAATTAAAAATGACGTAATAATCTCGATATAGCTTGATATTTTACCATTTAGTATTCCAAGATGCTATTAATTTAATTAATTCCAATCCATAAATATATAGGGAAGTATTATATATATATATAGGAATATATGTATGTATGTATGTCCGCTTTAGTTCCTGTAGGCCTACACCCAACTAAGCGTTCGTTGTAAAGAGGAATGAGACAATATCACATAATGAAAAAAATAAATTAAAAATTTACTTGCATCATATATGTATGACTTCTTGAAGTAAGTCAGAGGAAGAGGTCTATTGTTTTCTGATTCCCTTCTGTCTTTGTTATATATTAAGAAATAACTGTAAGTAGATTTATGCATAACTATTACTGTTTAGGTTAATAGTTACAGCAATATACTAGTGGGCATCTGTCTGATGTCAATCTATTCACCAACAGTTCTTCCATTTGAGTGTTTTGATTCTAGGATCACTGCTGACTCAACTCAAGAAGATGTCTGTTATGGGTTTCCAATTTGACTTAATCTCTTTTAATCAAAACACATTGCATTGATTGTGTCTAAATAACACAAGTGATTAATAAATTGGTTGTTCTTAAATTAAACTCATGTATAATTTTATAACAATCTAATTGCAGCTTCCTAACTTACATATAATAGTAGATTAGATAACAAGGTCTATTATCAGTTGATTATAATCATAAATTTAGATCTAAAATAAATACAAGATTAATCCTACAGTTAGCTGTTCAGCTTTTATCAAATTTGTTACTATATGCAAATAGAAAGTGAACAAAAGCAAGCTAAGCATGAATGTAGAAAACCCCTATTTATATCCATAACCTAAATGCATTTTGTGATCAGGGACTCAAACCTATAATCATTATTGCAATGTTATCCTGAAGAATATTCTGGATGAAGGGCTTAGCTTCACATTGTATTAATAAATCAAACTGTAAAAAGAAAGATAAATTTTATTCGGAAGAATTTTTTCATCAACTGCTTTTCTTGAAATTTGATTAATATTTGCAAATGGGGATTCACCAGGATTATTACCATTACATATAAGCAAATTCGATATGCTTTAACAGGCATTTATCTGAAAAAACACTGTAAATGCAAGCAAATAAAAGCTCTTAAACAATTTAACCTAAAACAAAGGAAGAGTTTGTTTGCAACATTAATGGTGACGCTTAGAATTGGATGAACTCTTTACTAATCCCAGAAGTCTATAATACTTAAACTTTCATCTATTTTAGATAATTTAATAATATAAATATAAGATAGGGTAAATTAAACTTATTGCAACTTGTATAACAAAAGAAAAGACGCTATCAATAAATGCAAAACTCTTACAAAAATGTAAATAACTACAATACAGATATCATAAAAATATATACACACATAATTGTATACTTTGAAAAAGTAAATACCGATTAAGTAAATTTTGGAAAATGCTTAAAAACATATATATATATATATATATATATATATATATATATATATATATATATATATATATATATATTTGTGTGTGTGTGTGTTTGTGTAAACAATTACAAAATCACAAATTATATTCTAACATATTTAATTTTAGCATAACATCTTAAAAGCAAGAATACCTTAAAAGGAAAAATTGAAAAAAAATTAGCAATTGACGATTACAAAACTTGTTTAGATACAAATTAAATTGGCATTTCTAGCAATTTGCAATGTGAAATAAAGAACATACAGAAATTAACATACACAAAAAGCATCATTTATCATTATTTGATGATAAAACATATTTTTTAAACAAATTAGAAAGTATTCCATTTTGATTATACACCATCATAAAGTAAAACTATAAGGTAAATTCTGGAAATTAGGGTGGCGGCATATTTGAAATTGATTGCCCATGAAATCGTAATAAAAAACTGAATCTTTTGAATTTTCAAATCAATATGAAAGTATTAGTAAATTAAGTAAAAATGATAATTTTAAGGATGTTTTATAAAATGGATTCAGAATTATATTCCCAGCTAATATCACTTCTTTATGCTTTCAGTGAGAAATTTATACATTCTGTTCTCTTCAATATCTTATTTTAGTTGCACTCTACTCAGACTGTCAATAACAATACCACAACGAAAAGTTACCTTATGCTGTGCAGTTTATTAATGACAAAATACTTTGTTATGAGTAATACAGGATGGGGCAGAGAAACTTGCTTATTTGAAACATGTATTATAACAAAAGTAATGAATACATACAAATGAATTTTGTAATATCATAATAAAAACAAGTAAATTTTACAATTTGCCTGTTTTAAATATGATATCAGGCAAATGACGTCCGTTATTGTCAATACATTGTGTCAGTCAATTCCAGAAATTTATGTTGACTCTTTCCAACATCTCAATATGAATCTTGGCGGCGGCTTCACATATGCTATTCTTGAGATGGTTCAGGTTGTTGGATCTGTCACGGTACACGACGGACATCAGATATCCCCACAAAAAAAATCTCAAGGCACAAGATCAGGGGACCTTGCCGATAGCCACTCAAGATCGCCCCTCAAAGAGATCACATGCCGAGGAAAGACAACCATGGATGCTCTTGATGTATGCGCATTTGCCCCATTTTGCTGGAACCAAACATAGTCGAAGCCCATCTCGTTCCGATTAGGCAGGAAGAAATCCTGTAACATCTTCACGTAATGCTCAGATGTCACGGAAACTGTCCTTTGGGGACCAGGCTTCTTCCTCACCTCCAGACTCCCTGAAGTTCTTCACCCACGAAACAATTAATTGTCGTCCTAGAACACGGCCACCAGGTGCAACATTGAAGTGCCGACAAAATGCATGCTGTGTGCAGATGATTGATTTGCCAGAGGAAAATTATGCCTCAACCGCAAAAGCAGGTTCAACGTTTGTCCATTCCATGACTACTGCAAAGAAACAACAAAAGAAATTAATGCAGCGCATCACACAAAACAAAACTTTATAGTTCGCTCTCAATTAAGCCCCTCATTAAAGTTATCGGAGCAAATCACACATTAGGAAGACTAATTCAAATAAGCAAGTTAATCTGCCCCATCCTGTACTTCTTTTACACGTGACATCAGACATGCATGTTATAAATTGTTTATAAAAACATTTTGTTAAATATTGAAACTTCCTTAATATTAATATAAAACACTAAATAATAATTTTATTAATAATATTTTATGTATATAATCCCGAACAGTAACATTTTAGGATGTCAATCAATTGAAGAATAATATTGCAAACAAATATAATTACAGTCCTGATTAATTCCTAAATCTGCTTCAATTTCTATAAAGGTTTTCTTCTTTAGATCCTTTGTTCCTATAACAGTAATTGAAAATAAACATTCTTCCTATGGGTGAGACATTGTTAATTATTCTAATTGAAAGAAATACGTTGCTGTAGGTTTTGTTTTTGCTTCAATTCAAAGCACGTCAATTCTACATAAACATAACAGATCGCAATTTTTTCGCATGTACTTATTCTCTATTCTAATTACTATAGTATTAAATTAAATCACACATGTAAACCCTACAAAAATATTGAATGCAATTTTAGTGACAACATTTAAGTTATCATTTTCAGTGTTTTGAATTGAAATTCGCATATTAAAAACAATACATATACATGTCTCATGTTTTTTTCTATAATCGTGATAAAGAATTAAAGACTTAAAAATTTTTGCTTATATTAAAAACAGAAAACTATAATCATGGCAAACATCTAAACTCACAATACATTGTCAAAAACACTACACATTAAAACAAGTAAAATATAAATGACAAGCACCTATACATTTACCAAAACAGTGTTATCATTATCACGGTTTCCAAAATCTTATTTTTGTCATATAAACAAATTCATACGTTAGAAATGTGAGGAGTGCTTAAAATTATGTGTTAACAGTTAATCAAACAGAACATTCATAGCTACAATTTCCATATTTAAAGGGCCCTTCAACATAAATGCTTTGAAAGCTTATGACTTTTCAGGTTCCCCAACCATGAAGATTCATAACTACACTTATGACATTTAAATGGCTTTATACCACAATGCTTTGCAAGCTCATGCGTTTTCAGATTATCAACCCGTGAAGATTCATAGCTACAAATATCACATTTAAATGGCTTTATGCCAAAATGTTTACATTGATGTATCTTCATAGTACTTGCATATGAACATTTATAATCACAATCACTACATTTTAATTTCTGTATTTCAGAACTTGCAAGCTGATGATTACTACTAAGACTTGCCTTGGTTGTGAGATCAATAGCACCTTCCAAACAGTGAAGTTGGTGAAACTCAATTTGATTCAATTGCTCTTCCATTTCCAAATTCTAATCTCAAAATTACTGAGAAGATTTTAAAACATTTATTTATCACATGTTTTATTTATAGTTATTTACAATCAGTAATGTCAAGGATTGTTGGTACCTGATTCCCCACTCAGCTCAATGTGTTGCATTTATGCACTGAAATGTTTTTAATATTTCATGAACTTCTGTACACTAACTGGACTGGAGCAAATTATCATTTAGCCGCAAAATTTGGCCGATTTCACTCAATCATTTATTAATTGCGCTCTTCTAGTAGTGAATTGAAGTGCGAAATTAATAAATTACTGAGTGAAATCGGCCAAATGCTGCTGTTATTTATTCATTTGTTCCACTTAGCATGACATTATCATTTTGAAATTGTTTATTCACATTGACCAAATAATTTTAATATAGCTTTATATTTTGCTATTTACCATTACAGGCTTTTTTATGCTTTCTATGTTCATGATTAGGCTTATCTTGCAAAATATTAGAATTCAGGGAGTTGGATACATCATTCAAATCTAATAATGCGCAATAACTGCAGTTAATTGAGATAAATTTTACTATACAACTGGAAAATATGGTAGCACAATGCTAGGAAAACGCTATCTACATAGCACACAAAAATTTGATTGCTGATTTTTAGAAACTCATTATTTTTTATGGCTTAATAAGTAGTAAACATTAATACTATTTCATATTTTTGCGTACATTATCACTGATTTTTTCTATAGATATTGTTACATGTACACCAACTATTGTTAACTTCTTTCTGAGAGACCATGCTAGTGCATCATCATCGAAACCTTAATTAGTATAGAATTGTTAATTAAATAAGACTATGGTAAATTGAACTACTTTAGATAAGGTTTAGGTAAGTATGAAATTACATTTGATTACACAATCCATGTTATAACTGAAAATAAACATTTTTCTGCGTATCTTTAATTGTAATAGGGAATGTTAATATCAATATAAGAATAATTCTTGCAAAACTGCAGTACTAACTTAGAATTGTTTGAATTTTTGCTTTTTGAATTATCCTTAAAAAAGTTATTTTACTATCTAATCAAATTAAAAATATTTTTTAAAGTTTTTTTTGCCAAAATGATTGCAGCAATTTTAAAGAATATAGTCAAGGCATTTTAAGCTAATAAGATATATATTATATATATGAAATCACCTTTTTGCAAATGTGCTTGGTCATATGATCGTTCCCTAGTTGAAAAATCGTTAAAAACTTTGCAGAAACTTCAATTTAAATTATATAATCTTTGACGAAATTGTAGATCTTTAAAGAAAAGTAATTTTTTACTTCAAGATCTTTAAGGATATGCAATTCGTGTATAAAATTAAAGAAATTACAGATCTTTAAAGAAATAAATTTCCTGGTAAAAATCAAAAAAATTGCAGATCATTGTTTTATGTTGAATGGTTATATGTTTTTATTAGCTTATATGTTTCTAGATTTGATTTAGAAATATAGAGTTTCTTAATCATATTAAGACTTAAAAATACCATAAATTTAGCAAATATTTCAAACATAAATAGCATCATTAAATTTATTAAAAGTAGAAAATTCCGAGGGAACAAAATGCATTGATTGCATGTATAGAATTTCTCTTTTTATACACATTGAAATTATATATGTTTTATTATGAGATGATTATACATATTTATATGTACATGTATAGATGTACATAATTTGTTTTAATGGCTCATTTAAAATATTTGCCCAATCCCAATGATATTTAAGTGTCTTTAACGAATCGCGGTTTTGCTAATAATAATAATAACCTTAAAACAGTGTATAACACAGAGCAAATGTAATTGCAAATTATTCTATTAATCTCTTAAATATCACATTGAATGCAAAATGATTAATCATCTAATTGTCTAATTCCTTCAAATATTATAACTCATCTGCTCTGCACAGACAATAGTATGCAATGTTATACAAACACACGTTATTTGCTCTTAGATATCAGTAATCAGCTAGTGGTCATATGCACAAACAATGCACCATGTGAACGATAAACTCTTTTCATGCATTTTCCATACATAAATCATCTCTATCAAGAAAGAACTTTCAAGAACTACCAACAGAGAAAATTTTGTTCCAACTAAATGGCAATTATGTACCTTGCATATATA
>CABFPE010000343.1:518021-532580 GCA_900660155.1 Hofstenia miamia | reverse complement strand
TATATATATATATATATATATAAGCATGTGATTACTTAAATAATATACATGAATAAATTAAATATATAGAGAAAGATTGCATTAAAAATTAATTAATGACAGAGCTAAAAATAATAAACACATATTAATAATGTCACCTGACGGTATTGCAAAATTGCCAAAAATATAGGTACTTGCATTGTCCACTCATTAGCAGCATTGGATTACTGGGAAGGGAAATATCATAAATACGCGTCATATTCCTCTCACTGTATAATTGAACTAATTTGATTTTAGAAATTTTCCACTTAAAAATGTCAGGAAAAATTAAAAATTCTTTGCATATATGAATATAATTTATATCTTGTAGGGGAGAAGAAATTACAAAAATATCTGTTTGCCCAGGCTTAAAGTTATCTTTCAAACCGTTATTCAACTCAATGTATTCTGTTTTCTTCTTTGACCACATGTTACCAAGTTGAACTAAAACCCTATCATCAGTTCCACAACAAAAACAATCTTTTGTTGTAATTTCTATCCGGAATTTGTTATCTGCGTTTAAAGAGTAGGGTAACATCAAAAGAAAAGCAATGAGTGAAAGCGTCTTAATCATCATTTTTCCTTGCACCAAAATATGAACAGATAATATAGATTAACTGAACAAACCAATTCTTTAGCAAATTTGCAGAAAAACGAGCAAACAACTAAGAGATAAAGAGCAAACAAAATTATCAAAGACTTAAATGCCTAAAAAGTTGCTTCTTAGGAACATTGTTTTCAACATTATACTTTCAAATATATTGTCAAGATAAGCAGAAGACATACCTGTATTTGGAATACTACAAAAACTAGAACTAATCTTAAACTAAAAGCCTAATATGAAATAGCGCAACAATAAAAATTGCCGAATCACATAAAATTTTAGTTTATATCAAGGTCTACTATAAACACGCCTGGGAAATATGCAGAACTGCAAATAAAAGATGAGTCATTTACTTAAAAAACTATCTAGTTAATATTCATGCCATAAATTAATAAAAATACTGATATACACTACATTATCACAAAACAACAAAAAATTAACAATAGTACAATTTTATAACTAATCTACATGCAAATATATATATATATATAGTCAGTTTTGAACAACTGATCTATTAGTATACTTTTGAAATGAGATAAGTTAAAAAGACGAAACTTTACATTGGGTTTAAATTCAAATAGTGTTGGGATTGCTCCTTTGTGCAATATTTTCTGCCTGTTTCTGTCAAATAAAAGTTGAAAATTGCAAATCAAAAAGTAGAGTATTGCATTGGCTCGAAATGCTGTCGGGACAAAACATTAGCCCACAGCTTTCTTGTGTACTCATCCTTTGGGAATGAAAACTGAGTCAAATTATCATTGTTTTCTTTAAAAGTTTAATCAGTTTTGCATAAAGCTGCTATGCACTTTCTGCCTATGTTTTACAAACTTTGAAACGTTTTAAAGGGATAATAAAAATGCACTTCATGGTAATGATATTTTCTTTGTATTGATTCGGGCTTGTTTGTGTAAAATGATCTTTGTTATTTTTGGGTTGTCTATCTGTATTGTGTACATCTTCCAATTATATGGTTTAAAGTGTACATCTTCTACTAATTAAAATGTGATTCTTTCTATGTCCTTTTCATCTATTGTTGATATTATTTCTTCTTGCATTTTTTGTTGTGTAATCTATTACACATCCATGTTTCATTAAGAAATCATTCCCTAAGATTATTTCATACAGTAATTAGTTTTGTGTATATCACTATAAAGCTTTGCTCAAACCTTTACAAATGTGTGCAAATAAATCGTATCTTGAATAGCTTTGTTCTCTTTAGCTAAGTTTCAGTAATCTTTCTACTTAAGACATATAGTTTCGTAAATCATCTCTGCTATTCATTTTTATCCTGTTTAACAACATTCTGTACTGACTCTTAAAACTTTCATCATCATAATATTGTTGATATTCTCCGATCAGTTTTTTATAATTCATTTTAGTTTGTGTGTCTAGTACTAAATAATGTTGGTACGTGGCACCACTTAGGTATAGCAGGAATCTTGCTGCTGCTCTCTGTTGAGTTACTTTCTGTTCCTTCATATTCATTTCAAAAATTTCTACCCATTCATTAAATGTGGGTGAATAGTTATCTACTCTTCCTGTAAATTTTGGTAATATAGCTTTACATACTGATGTATCATTGTCTTCATCTTCTGACAATATTGTATTTTCGAACATTGGCTTCTTCTCTATCAGTTTTCCACAATTTTCTTTTACTTGCTTTGTCACATTTTTTACTAATTTTGCTATAAACTCCTCTTTTGTTTGTGTGTTTTTATAGTCTTCTACCATTGTAACCATTTGTGGTATCGCTGCA
Source organism: Hofstenia miamia (assembly GCA_900660155.1). NCBI lineage: Eukaryota > Metazoa > Xenacoelomorpha > Acoela > Hofsteniidae > Hofstenia > Hofstenia miamia. The sequence continues at coordinate 530,202 of CABFPE010000343.1, read as the reverse complement.
TTTAGCTCCTCCAGTTTTTCCACAATAACTTTCTCTAATGTTTTCACTTCTCCTTTTTTCAACTTGATTAAATGTAACTCGTCCTTTAAATTATTAATTTCCAATTGTTTTATTATGTTTTCTTCCCGTAAACTCACGTTCTCTTCATGCAACTCTATCATCATTTTTTGCAATTTCTTACTTTGAATTTTTATTTCCTTATTTACTTCCATCAATTTTTCAATCTACTGATGGAACAAATTTCATTGCTCTGTCAACCGAATGCTTGTATCCTCTTTGATTTCATCAATCAATCTTTCTTTTTCAACATTTTTCATTTCCATCTCTATCATTCTTTTCATTAGGTGTTCTATTTGTCTAGTCAATTCTTTCCTTTCCTTAGTACTGTTATCAATAATTTCCATTATTTGAACAATTGTGAGTTCATTAGTCAATTGCACTGGCTGTAATACCTGCTCTGTTGGGGATTGTTCACTTTTGGGGGATATGGTTACATCTTGTGTCTCGGGTGTTTTCCTTGTCTGAGGAGTTCTTGGAGTTCTCAGTTTACTTTTAGTTTTTTTCTTTGAATGTACCATTTTTCATTTCACCTTTGAGTATTCCTTTGGTTGGTCCCTTCCTAGATTTTTCTGTGCTCTGGTGTAGTATTAGTTGTGTTCGTTCCCTCTTTTCTTTTTCTTTAGTTTTTCAGATCACTATTGATTTGCTTACACTATTCTTCATCCTTTACTTTTTTTGGTTTTCCCCAATTCGAGTAATTCGAGAAGAAACAACTATCTTAACTCAAATCTCTTTTCTATGCACATGTTGGGCGCCTGTCACAGTCGCCATGTAGAATCTTGACAACCTTCCAAATAATTAATATTACTTAATTTAGGAGCTGCTCAAACATTTTTCCCTCCTTAGTTAGTTACATTTGTTAACAGATTCCATGTTTCCATCTCTGTTCCTTTACTCTAGTTTTCTGTTGCTTACTAACTAGTTAATATCCAGTTAACCAATGTTGAAACTTGGATTAACAACAGTAAATTTTAGGTGCGAGACAAGAGATGGTAAGATGTACAGGGCCGAGACTCGACCTGATGCAAAGCACAAAGAGGAATTGGAGAAATGGCAATCACAATTAACTCCAGCTATTACTTGGACATTGAGATAAACACCAATGTGCAACTCAAGTGACTCAGTGCGTGGAACAGTGTATTAGGAAGCAATAGTGTGTGATAACTTACTAATTTAATGCATTGATTGTTCTTGTTATTAACAAGTTTGTAATATGAGTAAAATACGCAACTGGGATGCATTAGCTTGTTATGATGCCTTACATGTAATATCCCTAAAGATATAGTTGTACATGTTAACCTAATATATATGTGAACAACCAATGCAGTCGGCAATGAAGAGGATAGCTTGTAAGTCAGTCCAAAGTCAAATACATATAATGAGATTACTGACATCTGATTTAAATAAATCATGTAACTTTCTATGAGGGATAACCTAAAGATAATAAGGTAGTAATACGAACAACAAACAATAGGAAAGCTATAACAAATAAAAACCCCTATACTTATATGTAACCTAACCTAAGAGCACATCAGGTAGACAATGGCTACCAGCCGCACAGCACTTTTGAAAGGCGATTGTAAGGTGCAAGGCCGTTCCAAACTCCCGTTAAATGAATTTGGGTACCACTGTCAAGAATACCCTAGTGCTTGACCATTTAGCTTTCCATTGTAATTAATAAATAAACCTGACAAAAATAAACAAAGTAAATCCGGATGAATTTTAGTCATCATCAAAATAATAAATTGCACCACTTTTATACTTGAAACTATTAAACAATCAAATATTTGACTACTACCTGTTAAATCTAAGTTGTTGACAGTTTTCTGATTTCTGATTTTCCTTTGTCTGCCGATTTATGCACGTCAGCATTAATTAGCATTTGCGACTTTGGTCTCTCTCCATTTGTCAAATGTACTGCCAAATTAATTAATATCAAAATACTTCTATATAATTTTACAAATGATTTAACTATTAACAATCATGTGTGTACAATAAATATTTATTTCTCAATTTTGTCTTAGTTCTTTCCTCTAATTCTCTCCACTTGACCACATGATTGGATTATGTTACAATAGATCTGTGTAAGGCATATTGACAGGTGCAGATGGAGCCAGAAGACATAGAAAAGACAGCATTCATAACATGATATGGACTTTACAAATGGATTTATATGGTGTTTGGTCTATATAATGCGCCAGCAACCTTCCAATGATACATTACAAAAGTTCTCAAAAACAAACAGCATAAAATGGAAAATGGAGTAAATGCGTACATTGATGATATCATAATCACAAGTAAGACAGTGGAACAGCACTTAGACAAACTAGACAGAACATAGACAATATTAAAAGAAGGGGGATTCAATGGTAATAAATGAGACATTTTAAAAGAGAAAGTAGTGTTTCTTGGAAGAATAATATTGCAAGGGCAAATAAGTATGAAAGACAATGCACATGAAATGATAAGGAAAATAGTAAAACCCAATAATAAGGATCTACAGAGAACAATTGAATTTTTCAATGATTATGGCATGTTCATACCAAACATAGCAGGAAAAATGGCAAAAATGACAAATCTGATGAAAAAATCTACACCATTTGAATGGACTTGGGAACAGCAAGAAGAATTAGATCACATAAAGAAAGAGTTGTCAAAACTACCATCATTAAACACAGCAGACTACATGAGAAAATTCATTTTAGATTGTGATGCTAGCAAAGTAGCAATAGGAGCAATGCTAGGACAAATAAAAGATGGAAAGGAGTCCCCAATACAGTTTTTCAGCAGACAGTTAAAACCAAGCAAAGAAAACTATGGATTAACACAATTAGAAATATTTGCATTATTTGAGATTATTAAAAAAATTTCCACATTTTTCAGCGGGTAAAAAATTCAGAGTAAGCACCAACAACAGCAGTCTAGAATGGCTGAAAAGTTGTCAGAAGACAAATCATTGATCATGTCCAGATGGATAGAATATCTAAATGAATTTTTGTTCACGATTGAACACAGGAAAGGTAAACTTCATAATAACCCTGATTTCTGGACATTGCTCCCAGATACCAAAGGAAGATGGTGAAAAAACTGAATTCCAATTCCTGCCACATAACAAATACAACCAGTTGCTAGAGATTAACATCAATAAAAAAGGGGAAGCAGTAACATAAATAATGCTAAAAAAGGAAATTACAGATAACAAGATAATTGAAAAACAAAAAGAATTTATGATACTAAATGAGATTACAAACAAATTGGAAAATGCAGAATTCAAAATGGGAAAAATGGCAGAAAATTATCATGGAAGATATAATTGGAAGGTAAACAAAAATGGACTGTTATATGCAATGGGAAAGATAAATAGGCTGGCAGTACCAGAATACTATAAAAGAGATATAGTAAGGAAAATTCATGAGAGAGGTCACTTGGGAATAACGCAAATCGAGATAACATTTAATTTGAAGTACATTATGATAGGAATTAGGAAAGTGATAGATGACATAATAAATAAATGTACGATGTGTCTATTAAACAACAAACAGCATTTCCCAACACAAAGAGCACCACTGGAAAAAATAATAGCAACTAAGCCAAAACAAAATAGTACATATTGATTTAGAGATGTTGTCAAAGATAATGGTGGGTACCAGTATCTCCTGGTGATGGTAGACAACTTTACAAGGTATGCAAGCATAATACCAATGAAAAATACAACTGTGGAAGTAATGGCAAATATTGTAGTGAAGGAATGGATATTAAAATTAGGACTGATGGAAAAGATTATAAATGATAAAGGCCCACAATTCAAAAGTATGCCATTAGAGGAGCTGACAAAATTGCTTGAAATAGATAGTGAACAGACAACAGCATATCACCCACATGTGAATGGAGCAGTAGAAAGACTTAATCGAACATTAATAAAATTAATTAGAGTAGTGACATCACAAATAGGAGGTAATAGATGGAGAGAAGTAATACAAATGACGGAATATTTCTATAACACATAGTTTCACTCATCTACAAAGACAACACTATTTAAAGAGATGTATGGAAGAGAAGTTTCAACACCATTATCAATGCAATTTGCAGAATATTTTGGAAAAATGGATAACCAATTCGTAATACAACTAAAAGATAAAATAATGGCGATTCACAAAATGATGTGTCACGTCATAAAACAATCAGCAACAAGACAAGAGAGAAACTATAACAAAAAAATTTATGGACACACATACAACGTAGGGGACAAAGTATATGCATTTACACCTGTTACTGATGTAAATCAAGTAAGAAAATTAAAAATGGTATGGACAGGTCCATATTCTATTAAAAAAGTATTAAAAACAACAAGTATATACTCAGCAATGACAGGGCCCTACATTTTCAAAATTTAGAAAAGGTGATTACTGATATTGAAGGTGTGTCATTAAACAACAAAGTGCAATTTAAATTGATAAGAAATGAAAACAAGAGTGCGTATGCAATGGATGATTTGGATTGCCTGCCAGAAGAGGAATTTCAACATGACATCAATGCAGATGAAATCCAACTGAGAATTATGCCTCAGAGGGCAGGAAAAAAGAATATTAATTATAACCCTGAAACATGGGAAGTAAACTTATTAACTCTGTTTAGGAATTTTGAAAATGAACAATCAAACACAGAAAAGGAGAGAGATGCCAAATGAATCAAATCCAAGAAAGTGAGTGAAGAGAGTGAAGCCAAGCAGACAGAGGGACATTGAAAACATTAGTGATGAAAAAAACTGCCTAGTAGTCCTCACCACTGACTAAAGAGCAAGACAACAAACAGCAGCAACAATTCAATGCTAAGTAGTCATCACAGTTGACTAAAGGACATGATGACACAAAGCAGAAGCACTGATGAACCAAGTAGTCAGCACTGCCAACTAAAGGAAACACTGACAAAAGGTAAACAAATCAATAGAAGTTCAAACTTTCCTTCAAGTAGTCCACACCACTGACTAAAGAGCACATGGACGAAAGAGTTACCACAGGAAACTGTAACTGGTGCTACATCCACTGCTAGTCAAATGCTAATGGACACTCTGGGAGTGAACCAACTAAAAGGGGATCAACTAGAGACCATAAGCAGTGGTTCCAAAATGGAGTACAAACCAAGCACTAGCACAAAGAAGCCTCTAAAACTCACTCAAGATGTGCTACATGTCCCCTCAGAGAGAAGCAAATCAAGATATGAGAGAACCATGAGATCACTAGAAAGAGAAAAAGGAATGTCCATAATAGATGGAGAAAAAGTGCATCCGTATTTCATTGCTAAAATGAAACTGAATTATAATGCTTATGAAAAACTATAGCCAGAAATGAGAATTTACATTTGAAAACAGACAAAAATGGATGAAATGAATTTACTGCTGGTGTTAGACAAAGAGAAACAGCTAATGATAAACACAATTATAAGTTACCCAGAGAGAATGAATGAGACATTCGAAAGACCATACTACAGAAGTATGGTATACACAGTCTTCAATGACCATTTTACTTTAACAGAAGTCCAGAGCATAATGAAAACAAAGGAAAAAATAGCAGAAATCAAACAAATAAACATTGATAAAGAGAACTTGATGCTAATCCATATCATAAAGGAAAAAGAGTACAATCAGAAATTAGAGAGACAATTACAAAACACATTGAGACTGGGAGAAAAAACAGGAATGCAGATTGTAATTTTAACAATAACAACAGAAGAACAAATACCACAATTCCTTAAAGAAATGTGTATGCAAGTCCAAAATATTTTTCCTAAAGAAAGAGAAAGCAGTGAGACCACAATCTCCAAATTGATAAAGTTTGATTTGCAGTTAGACTACTTGACTCAAGTATACAGACTTATGGTCAAGCCATGGATAGCAATTGAGTTGTTTCAACAAGCAAAAACAATAGAGATGACAATGAATGCAGAAGACTTACAAAAACTCACACAGCTCCACATAAAATGCAGCCTAAATCAAAGACAGCAGCACTTAAAACAGATACAGGGAACATGGAGAAAAATGAAATACGCAAAACAATGAAAGAAAGATGGCCACAGATACATATCAAAGCTCCAGTGAAGAAATACCATAAATTGGTTGAATTGTTACTTCATGAAATAAAAATGGAGTACAAACTGAATACCAAAAAGGACTGTAAAAGAATTATGTTTGAGGAAATTAATGTACCAGAGATTAGATATTGAACCACAATATGGATACTAGTAATATATTTAACAGAAGAAGCTCCCCATATCAAGAAAAATGAGAATAAAACTGACAAAAAAGAAATACTATGAGATCACCTTTTCACCAATAAATACAATCACAAAAAATTGGCTACTAAAAAGAACAACTGAATGATTAGCATCACCTGACAAACAGGATAAACCCACACAGACATTAGAGAAGAACATTCTCAGGATCATGATGGAGGAAAATTCTATGTGTAAAATTATGATGGTAACAATAGCCAATAGAACAGGGATATGCCTGAACAAAATATCAATATTTGATGAAATAACCAGATAATATATCTGGGGAGTGACATTGGACACAAAGTTATGCCCAATTGAAGACAACTAGAAAATTGGTGAAACAAAAAATATGCAATACAAAAGAGGTGATAGAAAAGATAAAGACTAAAAACATCAACCAGATACTCAAAGACCAAACCTAAAGGTTCATGCGCAAAACACCAAAATGCTCCTTCATTAAAACAATTAATAAGGCAGAAGTGATGTCACGTGCAGGAATAACAAAGCCAGTCAAGATCCGGGAGATGCTAACGAAATCACAATATGAAATATTGCAAGAAGAAGCAGTATAATTAACGTCAATGAACATATTGCTATCACCCAAGACACAAAGGAAGATCAACATGATAAACATGGAAAGTTGGAGTAACCTCAGTCCCACAAGTACAGTGGAATGGATCACTATGAAAGATGAGAGATACTTAATAGAAATCAAAATAATGAAGGAGAAGGAAGAAGAAATAGTAAACACAAATTATCAAGTGATAAAGAAAACCACATCGTCACAACCATGAAAATCATGTTTACCAAAGCATTCACAAGAACAGAATTGGAGGAGCTGCTAGAACCTTATAATTAGCTGGCAATCAACGCAGAATGTGTGACATCGAGATTGGACATATCACAGAATGCATCAATGAATCTGAGACAAAGAGGACTCACACCCAAATTTGGGAAAGGATAACAGATGCTAAAATGAACTACCCAGTGACAATAGGATTGGTGACAGCATCATCTAAAACAGAACATACCGTGAGATAGATAAAATGATAGAAACGAAAATATTAAAATGCACACCACCAATGACAATATTGATACCAATGCTATTACTGAGATGGCAGATACCAAAGAACACAAAAATTGCAAAAGGATATCTACATGAATTCAAATCTTATGTCAACACAAAAGAGAAACCCACGAAAATAATAGTCAAAAGCATACAGGAAAACTGAAGATATCATGTTAGCTGAAAATAGATATATATTGAGGGAAAAATCACACTGTTCAACTTATATGAAGAGGGGCAACCCATTCACGTACAGTTAGAAGAAATGAGAAGAAAGGTGGGAAAGAGATCCATGAGAACAATGATACTATTTTATGGCATAAATGATTTGGTGTGGCTAGACATCTGGAATAAAGATTATCGATTTTATGATGTTTCAAAGCAAATCAAAGTAATAACCATGCTTAGAATGGATAAAAACAAACCAGAAGAAATAACCAAAGAAGATATTCAGAACAACATTAGCTTTTTCTATAAGGACGTGGAGAACACTAAAAGTTTACTAAATGTCTTCAAATGCTTCTATCTGAAAAGCAAGTTGAAGGAAGAACTGGCACACACAAGTCACACCCCAGATAACAATTTTTAGTTGTTTTTACGTTGTTTATGGTTGTTTCATACTTTTGGTTGTTGCAGCAACCATTAACATTGTAATAACAACCATTAATACTAATTTGAGCAACTAAAAATGTGATAATTTAAGATTCAAGCAGATGATTGCAAATAGAACTCACTTCATCATTTTGATTACTAGATCATTTTTATATAAAGAACTGAATTGCAAAAAGCTTTTTCGAAATATTAAATTTGTGAAAAATTATAATATACTTGGTAAGCGAATTTTCAAAATAATTTATTTATTATATATTTGGACACCTTCAAATTATCTGTCAGATGAAAAAGTTACATTTGAGCAGAAGAGATTCTTTACGATTTAAAAAAGTATTATTTCAAAATTATACTTAACTCTAAAAGTTTAAATTTTTGTTAATTTTGGCAGATTTTTATGCTTATTGGTATCATTTAAAATCTTGACATTCATTCAAAATTCCAGCAAATGTCGTATTTAAAGTATTTATTGTATTACTGTTCTGCCCTTTGTTGGGCTTGTGTTAGTTTAAACAGCAATGTTTGAACTGATTATCAATATAAATTTGATGTATTGCATATAAAAGTAATGCTAGAACAATCATGGGCAACATAAAATAATGTTGCTACGACCTAAAAATAGTTTCTTTTTATTCAGAAAAAACAACCAATAAGCAACCTAATGTGACGTTGTTGGAACAACGTTGTTTAGACCAGTCAAAAGGGAACCATTTCAACGTTAAAACAACCATAAAAAAACAACTAAAAAACAACGTTGTTTAGACCAAAATTTGTTATCTGGGACGGACGCACTAATGACCCTAATGATTGGGCTAAAGGGGTTGAAATTGTACCGAAAATTCCATCTGACATTCACAGAGAAGATAAATGAGCTTAGACAAACAACACTGATTACAGAATCAATAAAAACAACAGAGGTAATAAAATACATGAACATCATCCTCACAGAGAGAAAAGTGGTTCTAAAACTAACAAAGCAACCAGAATTCGCCAAGACGACCTGGGAAGAAGAGAAAGCTGAAACTATAATAAAACGAACTGACACGATGATACATTGTCAGTGAGCAACTCTAAAACTAATGCAAGCTGAGGGCAGCGTGTAGCATCATCCCTTGGAAACAAACTCTTTAAGAAGAAAACAACATAAAACTCAAATAAAGAGAAGTTTTGTTTTGAAGAATTATACTTAAGTTAATTTGACAAATTGTAAATAGACAAATATTGGTTGTGGTAATAATTTGACAAATCTCGTGTGGACATAAAGCTCTGCACTAATTTTTGTATACCACGTGTTCATGCAGAATTTTACTATATGGGAATTTAAAAATCCAATAGGCAACTGGTACAGGTTTAAATAGTGAAATAGGTAAATATGTTTTTGATTTTGGATTATAATAGCAACTATGAAATATACACTCATTGTAGTTTTACTCTCTTTTGTGGTTTAGTTATTTATTTGATTATGCAAAGCTAAGCAGTCTCTGCATGCAACAATTGAGAACTAATGTGAGGGAATTATCAAAGGGTACTAGCCTCAAGAATTGCACTGCAGTTAAGTTAGGATTACGTGTAGGTGTTTTATTCCTGCTTAGCTTGAATTTGATCTTGCAATTAGTATGTAGTAACAGATTTGCCAGCATAGGTACTATCTATTATTTATCTTATTTTAGATCTAAATATTGACCTCTAACAATAATTGACCAATAATGAGACTGTATTTTTAAATGTTATTACACTTGTTAAATGTAGGTTAGGAGCTGCTCTGTGATTTTTATATCTATCTTTTTACTTATCGCAGCTAGTGTCAAATCAAATTATTGTAGAATCATGCCAAATCAACGTGAGGGGGTTATTTAGAGAAAGCTATTACTTTTCTTAGACTAACCACAAATCCGAGTTGACACTTTTCCGTTTTCTCTCCATTGTAATAAGTGTGCGGTTTATTAAACTAATTTAATATGCAAGAGCCTTTGTAGCTACTTAATTAACTCAACTTATTTAGGTAAAGCAGAGAGCTTGGAAGACAGGATCAACACTCAAGAGTAGACGTGCAACTCCAGGAACGCACCCGCCAGCCGCATCTTACCAATGGAACTGTTGATGTTATATAGAGAACCATAATGGAATGGCAATGTGAATAGCGAACTCAGTATAATTTTAAGTATAATTGCACAAAACATTTACAAAGTGAAAATAATCAATCCTATCATGATTTACAATTTAATCATTATAATCAATAATAAATTTAGTCTTTGTTTCCTTATCCTTTTCCTCTCATCTTGACCAATCATGATAGAATGATGGATTATGTCACATTATATTATATCATTGTTCGATTAGTAACACATGATTGAGATTGAGAATAAGTCGATTAGTGACTGCAATTTATTAAAGCACAAGGAATAGGGCACACATAATAAACATATTCTTTTGAGAATGAGCTGAGTAGTCAGTGGATGGAACATTGGAATTGTGGAATGATGGCCGAAAACTTCCAGCAAGCTTGTCACATAGATTTGCGTAGGGCAAGTGGGCCCTCTTGTTTCATCTGTTGGATTTCTACTTGGCGATACCTAAAAAGTATCCAGTTACATTTGCTTTACTCATATAGACTATTTTAAGTAGCATTGGATGCATGTAAATAGAAAGGGAAACGGACAGAAGTAACATTGATTACTAACTGCTATCAGTATATCCCTAAATGGAATGTTATTGGAAATTGAGCATATCTCCACCCGCGTAGTGATGTCACAGTAATGTCTTCTCTCAATATTTCTGTTTGCTGGTGAATTGTTTGTTTATCATGACCTTCATGAAAGACTAGTGCACAACTTACACAAAGCAATTTCTTACATTGGGGATCTTCACAATAATATTCCAATCTTTTATTATGCTCTTTGCAGTAAGGAACAGATTTTGAATTTAACGTGTACACAGTATGAATTTGAGTTTTTTTAACTTTTTCATGATTCAGTCGGCAGTTCATGCATAGAACTTTCTCGCAATCTTTGCATAAATGAACTTCAGTTGGTTCAATATCATCATAACATACATCGCAAAATTTAAAAGTTTTTCAGTGTCATTTTCAAGAGAGTCAAGCAGCCCAATATACTCAGCAATACGAAAGTGATCTTTTATTGATTTCACTTCTGTTAGATTTCCACGTAATTCGCCATTCTCTTGAAATGTATTGTTAAGTAAATCTTATTTACTTTATTACAGAATACAATGTTTTCAATGCTGTTGCTTTGGTGATTTTGCAATTGAGGCCAAATCTTGTGCTTAATTTATGCATACGCCACTATTAATTTCCAAATGCATTTTTGTAGTATTTCAAGTCAATGAAAAACATTGTTATTCCCTGTCACAAAGCAACAGTTTTCTTTTAAGATTTACAGTTGATAACAAAGCGTTCTTATGCATTCTTTTATTTCAAGATTATATAATTGATTACCATGTGTTTGATTTAAAATAATTGAATATCTATACAGAGCCGGATTAACATCATGGAGGGCCCTGAGGCAATCCATTTGTGGAGGGGCCCTGACAACATAATGTTATAAGGCTGAAAACATGTCGGATACTTTTGATTGATCCTTCAAAATATCAAGAAGGAAGAAATTTCCTTTTTCGTGCGTTCCACTGTTTTTTAAAATCTAATTTTCTGCAAACATCACGCTCAATGCTCATGATGGATAAAGCATATAAACGTTGCTGATTCATGGATGTCCTCATGTTGTTTTTGATCAGTTCTCTTCCACATAGTGGTAGCATTAGAAATAGCCTAAGAAACAGCAATGGTTGCGAGGGTAGAAAGTGCCATGGGTGTTGAAATTAAATATTGCATTATTGTCTTTGGGGAACTTGTTATTAAACGAACCTTCAATTGTTGGCAAAAAGTCACTTTTACAGAAAATTCATTCTTACAATTCTGATCTAAATCAGCAGGGTAGAGTCTCAATAATCTATGAATATTAGCAACATTTGTAAATTATTCCGGGTTAGAAAAATCAATGACCACCTTGAAGTCTGCAACAATCTTATAAGATGCAATTCGCCTCCGTATTTCTTGATACAGGTTGTCTTGTATCACATTTTATGTTTCAATCCGAAATTTGTCGCTACCTGTTAGAACAACATTGCTGCTGCGATTATCATCAGAAAATCTTTTGTACT
>CABFPE010000343.1:492326-503497 GCA_900660155.1 Hofstenia miamia | reverse complement strand
CCTTATTATAAAACAATCATATATAAAGTCACCTTGAATCGAATTATAAATCGCGATAAATTTTACTTTTCTAGATTAATTGAGACGCCCTTATGTAGATTATGCAAAATAGAAAATGAAAACCCCAAGCACCTGATATTTCACTGCGCAGCCAGAATATCACAAAAACCAGCGGAGTTTCAAATATTTTCAGACTTACTAAGTACATCAAATTTTTACGCAACCATATAGTACATTATAAAAAGCATATTCATACCAAAAGACCAGCCATCATTATTGATGTGACTGCTACGTTTTTAATTATGTATATATTATTTTAAATTTACCCGTAAACTTTTTTAAATTCTTCGTTTGTCCCTTTTTTAACGCCTCGGTAAGTCTGTGTGCATGGTTGTCTATTAATTTATTAATTTGGTTTAGTTCCTTGTTTTGTTTTTGTTTAGCTTCCTTGTTTAGTTTTCCTTTCATTTTGTGTTAGTGTTATACCTTCATGTGTGTTTTTGTTTGTTTTGTCCTTAATATCTAATTCTGTTTAGGAGCTTGATCGATGTCCACTGCTGTTTTCGTTTGTTTTCTTTTATTTTTGTTTATTTAATACACTTTATTATCCTTACTTAAATATTTAATAATAGAATGGTGCGTGACTGGTGACGGGTACAAGGCAGTGCGGTGCTTTTTGTGGTACAGTGATGACAAAAGAAATTGCACAAGATTTTTATAATCTGAGTACCTTTTTTGTTTAGATAAAAAAAAGTAATAAAGAAAAAGACACGACCCGCTTAATGTTGGAGGCATTCTTTTTTTCTTGAAAAAATATGTTACTTCTCAATGCCTAAGACATGACAAAGTTTGATTGCCGAAGCAATGCTTCATACATGTTTTGAGGATATCAAGAGGAACACGTATTTTTGTGCTGCATCAATGCTGCTGATAATCAGTAAAAGTCATTTAAAATTTTAATGCTCTACTCTTGTTTTATTGAGAAGTGGTCAGAAATTCCAGTTGGTGAAAAAGTTTCATTAGATGATCTCATTATACCTTACAAAGGAACACAATCATGTTGAATCAATATAATCCAAAAAACCCAAAAATGGGGCTTAATCTATTTTGGAATACTTCATTGTCTTGAACTTTATGAAGGAAAGGTATGTGAATCATTAATTGATGTGGGAAAGTCTGGTTCTGTAGTTTTGAGAATTTTAAACCATTATTTACCTCATTAAAACCACAAAAGATTTTTTGATAACTGATTTTGTAGTCCTCAACTTAAATACGCTTTGTCTCAGTAAGACATGCAAGCTCTTGGTACATTGCGAATCAATCGTGCAAAAGGCTTAGAATTTTTAAATGACAAGAACTTCAAAAAATGGAAGAGGATATCACGAAGAAAAGCTTTGCAAGATTGGCGGTGTACACCTAGCCGCTACAAAACGGTGGGATAACAAAGGTGTTGTTCTAATCAGTAGTTATGTTTGAACTCAACAATTGTCAACTATCACATGCTATAATCGTCGCACGAGAGCTGTCCAAAATATTTCTTGTGAATCAACAGTTGTTGTGTACAACTGCTTTATGGGATTTTTAGATGAACTGGGAAAGCACACTGCTTTTCATCGAACAGTCATTCATTGTAAAAAGTGTTGGTATCTTCCCATTTTCTTTCACCTGATAGACTGGACGATGGTAAATGCATGGAATGAGTATCATAAAGAAACGACTGACTATTAGTTAATTTGTGAAAATATTATCAAATCAAAATTTCAACCACAACATGGACACCAAAAGAGGTTGAAAAACAAATTATTGAATAAACTGTTTGTTATAAATGATTCAGAAAATCACTATGAAAATCCTATGTCTATGTAAAAATCCAAATTGCAAAGCAATCTCCAAACAATGTGCCTGAAATGTCATGACCATGTGTGTATAAATGCAAAAAACTGTTTTTTAGAATTTCATAATGTTGTTCAATGATGTATTAGTTGTTTTGATATATTCATCATATTTTTACATTCTTGTGATTTTAGTTTTGATTTTCAGTCTTTTCAATTATGTTACGAAATCGTAACAAACTTATTAAAAATTCCTACAGTCTTAGATATTGTAAAATACTCTTAGATTGCTTAGTAAAAGTATTTATTGCAATAAAAATTTAGTGAAATGTTTTTACGCTGTGCGGAAATAGGGTTAAAATGTTTGTTAAATGTAAACAATTATCGAGCTAAAACGAGCTACATTGAAAGGTTCTATGTGGCAAGCCCAAAACACTCAATAGTAAACAAATTGAGCCGAGCTTAAAAATTGGCCAAAGCAATTTCAGACAGATATTGATTTTGGTTAGGTTGTCCAAACTAGATCATCAAGTTCTAATTGGAATAGAGAACTTGTTCTCATGGAGGTAAAACATTTTTAACGTTTATGACTCACTAAATATTAATGAATACAACATCCAAAACCACCACTGGATACAGAATCATCTTCCTTTTCATCTTCATGGTTAATTCCATCCAGAAATTGGATATTCTATTGAAAATATAGCTCAGAAGGGAAGTTGTTCATTGATGTATCCAAATACCCGTATTCCCAAATATCCTAATATAGTTAAAGAATTTTTTTGAAAATATGGACCAAACCGATTGCTTATTACTTAGACAATCGATAATATCAATAAAGCAAAAGTTGTGCATGTGATGCATTAATTTCAATACTACTTGAAATGCTTCAACATTGTTGAAAGTGAATTCCTAAAATCAAGATGTTCTTCATGTGTTTTCTCATTTAATATATTGCTTTATTGTTCTCATAAATAGGGTGCCCAATTTTGGCCAAATATTGCCTCAATTCAAAATTTTGACTGTATTTTGACTTAAGGAAGAGTCAGTCACAAGATGTTGACAGTGAATTATATCAACCATAACAATGACTATGGTAAAAAACAAAATATTTTGGCAAATTTTCAAACAGAAAATTTTTATCTTTACAAACCAGTTTCTTTAAGAGTGAGAAACTCCTCTCATGATATTGTGCATGACTGGTATTTGGAGATCTGCAGGTCAAATACCTTCTCTTATGTAGTTTGTGCAGTACAGTTCTATTTCTCCATAAGGCTAATGACTAAGCAGAGCCGAGCATACAAAAGAACAGCAATTGCATTGCATTATGGAAAAATCAATTTTAGTATGATTTCTAACAACAGATTTTGAAATATTCCCAAACTGACGATTTTGAATTGAATTTGACCGTATCGATGGAACTGATTTTTGGGTTGCCCTGCTCATAACATTAAGTTTACTCATCTAAAATATTACTTTGCTGTTGTCATAACATTAGCATTTGTATGTCAATACGCATCGTGATGTCGCAATCATTTCTTCATTTCACAATTACTTGCAGTATTTTGCAAATCAAGCTCTCACATTCTTCTAGCTTTTGCAAATAATCATTTCCACCACCTCAATAATCATTTTCAATTTGGCTCACAATTGTTGTTTTAGCATTTATTTTGCAAAAATCAGGCAACGACAATCAATAAACTTTTATGCTTCATAAAGCAAGATGATATTCATTTGCTGTTATCAAACCTTAAGTTAAACTTTTCTAAAAAATAATGTGAATGTTTGTAATACTGTTTTTAGAGTTTCTGTAAAATTTCTTATGCGTATTAATATTGCAGGAGGTATTTCACAATAATTACAAAATTATTAATAACTACAATTTATAGCAGTATTTCATTTTATGATCTTAGACTAAATTGTAATTTATACAGAACTTAAGTAAATGTAATTCCCCGAGACACAAAATGAGCCTTATTCCTGACAAGGAATTCGCAACTTATGCTAATAAAGTTAAAGTACTTTAGGCCCTATCTCTATTCCACTATTTAATGTGAACTAAGTGTTGCAAAATATTTGTTGACATTGATTTAAGTAGTAAAATACTTAAAAATGGATAATTGAATCGTAATTATGGTTCGGGTATATTAGTGATTACGAGCAGTGGAGATACACGTACGAGTGGGTACGCCTAATATTTATTGTAAGACGGTAGGGTAGCGGGAGATTTGCGAAAAGAACGGGAAGCTACAAGAATTGTTTAAAAAATCAAAGCAGCTCTTTCCATGTATTGCTTTTAAAGAGTAATAAATAATAATAACAATAAATATATTCTTATAATGCGCAAAATCCTTGCCTGAAACCAACTCTAATGTGCAAAAACAATANGGTGATTCTAGTGAACACAGAGAGAATACCATTCAAAAAACTTCTATTTACAAAATGCTTTGGTCTTTATGTACAATGTTATTTACAATATGTACAAATATTACAACTACCAGTCACTAAGAAGAAAATCACGAGGTCTGGCCAATAAATAGTAACAACTACCAGCAATGCTACACTACTAACCAATTTTGAAATATTCTGAAAACAACGATTTTGAATTGAATTTGATCATATCGATGGAATTGATTTTTGGATTGCCCTGCTCATAACATTAAGTTTACTCATCTAAAATATTACTTTGCTGTTGTCATAACATTAGCCTTTGTATGTCAATACGCATCGTGATGTCGCAATCATTTCTCCATTTCACAATTACTTTTGCAAATCAAGCTCTCACATACTTCTAGCAAATAATCATTTCCACCACCTCAATAATCATTTTCAAGTTGGCTCACAATTGTTGTTTTAGCATTTATTTTGCAAAAATCAGGCAACGACAATCAATAAACTTTTATGCTTCATAAAGCAAGATGATATATTCATTTGCTGTTATCAAACCTTAATTTAAACTTTTCTAAAGAATAATGTGAATGTTTGTAATACTGTTTTTTAGAGTTTCTGTAAAATTTCTTATGCGTATTAATATTGCAGGAGGTATTTCACAATAATTACAAAATTATTAATAACTACAATTTATAGCAGTATTTCATTTTATGATCTTAGACTAAATTGTAATTTATACAGAACTTAAGTAAATGTAATTCTCCGAGACACAAAATGAGCCTTATTCCTGACAAGGAATTCGCAACTTATGCTAATAAAGTTAAAGTACTTTACGCCCTATCTCTATTCCACTATTTTATGTGAACTAAGTGTTGCAAAATATTTGTTGACATTGATTTAAGTAGTAAAATACTTAAAAATGGATAATTGAATCGTAATTATGGTTCGGGTATATTAGTGATTACGAGCAGTGGAGATACACGTACGAGTGGGTACGCCTAATATTTATTGTAAAACGGTAGGGTAGCGGGAGATTTGCGAAATGAACGGGAAGCTACAAGAATTGTTTAAAAAATCTTTAGTTCTAATTCCAATTTTTGCAAAAGATTATTTTGATCTAAGACNATCTCAGCTCCTTTCTAAATAACCATAAGCTATGTATTCAAAGTTTAGCTTTATCCACTCCAGAATTTTTAAGTTCATACCTTTTTGGAGTAAACGTTTTTCAATGATTCTGTTTTCTTGGCTGAGTTCTCCTTGAATGTATATATTCTCAATCGAATAATTCTTCCACATCACAGTCATTGCTAGTATTAATTGCTCAGTCCAAATATTTACCAAACCAAAAAGAATCGAGGCTTAGAAGAAGATGCCTCACTCCATTTAAGTTACAAGAGAAGTCAATATTTAGATATTTCAACAATTCATGAAAATGTTCCCTATAATGTAGAAATTCATTTCGAACATTTTGTGCCTCTTGAATACCAAAAGTAATAATTCTCTTCTGGTAACTTAAATCAGCATCAATATTTTGAATGTAATTTCTTGGAATGGTAGCGTAGTGTTAATTTCATGAATAAAATTCTTTAGTTCTAATTCCAATTTTTGCAAAAGATTTTTTTGATCTAAGACTAGAGCTAACATTTTCTGTCAACTACCGGATAACACTCACTACACATAAATTTTCAAAAAAAGCATAATCTATGTGAAACACATTGAGTGCATCATCACTAAGTCCTTAATGAATTATAAAATTAGTTGAATTTTACTATAGTTACATTGTAGAACATATGCAATGGAAGAGGTCAAAAACATCAGTGGAAGGTAAATTTCTGCTATTCTCTATTAAAACATTTATAACCACAATTAAAATAATCTCTTGTATTTTGTCATTAATGAAATAAATGACTGTTAAGCTTCAAACAGTTTCTGTAGATTTATGCAAATTCCCTAGTCTAGTGGATACTACAAGTAACCAGCTTGAATCATGGCGCAAATTTTGTAACAAACAAGTCTATGAAATTCTTTTCTTTCTGTGAAACACTTGTACATTTAGAGATATTGATATTGCAGTTCTATGGACTAATAAACGACTATAACCAACTGATCTTTTATGCAATGTGAAAATCCCAAGAAGTACATTGCCATTCATTATATATTTGACTTCATAACAATTCAAAAGAAAAAATTAAAACATGATTCTCCAAAAAAGTATATGTTGCTTGTGTTCTAAGCAGAATAATTCCCGTAATATTTGTAAATGCCAATGTCAATGATTTGGATGACAGTTCTAAATTTAATTCCATTCACATCAATTAAATTGGATTGGGGAATATTGCCATCTGCAGTACTCCTCTTTAGTAGGAAAGATGCGATTTATATTGGAAAGAAGAAAAGTGATGAACAAATGAAATAAGTGTTATTTTTCTATGCATTGTAATTCTGATCACTGCAAATATCATAACATATATTTTGCTTTAAATACAACATATTTTTTATATCAGAAAAATCTATTTTAATGCCATTTGTGATTGATAAGTGTCCTCATTCATAAGTCAGTGGAAAAACATGAATTAAACCCATTATCACTTCATTTTAAACAAATTAATCAAATACTTATTTGAACATTTCCCAATGGATTATTATCATTCATGTTGTCAATTTGCAACTTTAATATAATTGATGTACAGAATTTGAGGGCCCAGATGCAAAACCGCATGATAGAAATCTATTGTGATAGCAACTGCTACTTCCTGATCAGACTTGTCAATGAGCTGAAATTTCCAAGCTCGCCTCGCTGATATTTTGGGTAAGTTCGTCTCAGTTCAGCTCCCCACATAAAATCTTTGAATGAGGCTCGTTTTAGCTCGATATTTTTTTAAGATTATTGCGCTCAAAGAATTTTTTACATAGCTCTTCCAATTATTTAATAAACATTTCTTAAATATGATTATAAGAAATAATGCATACTGAATGAAAAAATAAGAAAAATTTGCATCATCAAATTAACAAGCACAACTATAAATTTGCTCGTTGAATATCAAATACTGTGCTCAAGCTTGGCTCAGCTTGTAAAAAGCTGAGCTTGTTGACAAGTCTGTCCCTGATAGAGTCTGTCACACCTCTGAATATCTAATTAGCATTTCAGAGGAAAAAAATAATATTCATTGAGGAAGATGTTTACAAGTTTTATATAATTCTCACTTCGATTTTTCGATAGAAAGCCATTCTTAAATTCTTCCAGGCCTGTAATTGTTTCGATAATTTTAGGAAAAAATGCCAGAGTTTTGATCAAGAGATTTTATAAATTTCGCAACAATTCCCAGTTTTAAACGTAATGGAGGCAAGAGAACGCTCTGGCAGTCAATCAATAACTCCCGGGGTAGTATTGACCTCACCGGGATTTCTTGTATCACCCAGAGGACATTTATCTATTGAATATTGTTATTTACTTCTTGACTGCCATTTGCATAGAAAGCCTATAAACAAGCTGAATGCCAGACCAATTTGCAATCATTTTAAAGTCGGCACTTATAGACCACAGGTTGTCAGTGTATTTTATGAGTTCAAATATTTTGGCCACAAGCTCATATGTTTCTTATGAAGCTTTGGCAAATGCCACTGAAATTGTTTGGATAGTTTCTTTGTGGAATAAAACAGATTTAAAACTTTGTAAATTACCATCCAAGAATAGGTACCAATTTCCTGGATCTATGGAAAACTTCATTTTGAAGAGCAAAAACCAGGTATATTTGAACAATAACAAAGATTTTCAATAGAAGAGAAAAAATTAATGCATTCTCTTTCACGATGTATTTCACATATTTACAATCAGAATCAAGTAAGTTCTTCTTTTTTAGAAAAGGTGCTAAACATTGGGCATTTTGCTTTGTTAGCTTCATTTCTTTCACTACGTCATTTAAATCATTTTGACATATAGGTAGTCCTGAATGTTCTCTGTATTATCCCGTCATACAAACAAAAACAATTGAAATCCAAGAAGGCATATATTTTTAATCAACATAATTACCATTTACATTAATGCATATTCGACACTGCTCAAACCAGTTATCAAAGGCTGAACACCACGTATTTGCTGATATTTTTCCTACCTCCTCCTCGTAAGCAAGAACAATGTCGTCTGGACAGCCAAACTCGCGGACTCGCAATTTTTCTTTGACAACCCAAACAAAAAGAAGTCATTAAGTGGAATAGTAAAGCTTTCATCATTTTGACAACAACTTTGGGACGAATCAGAACATGAAGCACCATCTATTGGGAAACAATATTTCCACTGCCTTCGGTTAATGTTACAGATTGAACAACAATTGATGAACTGTTTTCTGACGTTTTACTGGTACGACTGATATAGCAGAAAGACAAAACCTCTCTTTGAACCTTTTGACCATAAAAACAAAATGCTTGCACATGATTTGCAAAATCGATGTGGCACACATGTTTTGTCTTGATCACCAATTTTTTCTGATTTAAAGTGCGCAGCGTACCATTTAACAAATGTATCTGAAATTGGCAAAGACATTTTAGAAGGTGTGTATTTGACACAGCATTAGCAAAATTTGTTTGGATCAGTTGAGGAGGACCAACACATTACAAGAGTATATAATCTAAAATCAATAAGATAGATAAAATACCAGGAATGTGATCACTAAAAATCATAAAAATAATTATTAACATGTTTATAATATCATAAACAGCCATGATGTTCCAATTAAAAAATGAAATGCCAATAATGAAGTCATTAATGCTCATTGATTAGAAATTAAATAGTTTACCTCTTACAATATTTGTTAATGCTTGTGAATTCATGTTTAAATTGGTGCATCATGATTGTTTATGATATATTAAATAGAAGATAAAACGTCCTAAAAGTGAATTATTTGAATTCCTTGAATTCCATAATAACTTTTGAACCAAGACATTGAGGAACTTACAATGATCATTTTTGAAATCAGCGATAAATTTGGTATAAAATAATATTTGTTGGTTTTAATATTAAAATATCAAGCTTATTAGTGAATAGCATGCGTAATTCGTTTTATGGTACGTGTGCCAACTGTCTGTATTGTCATATCACGTGTGTTATGTAGCTAAGCAACTTAGTCACAAAATTTGAAAAGATGGTTACATACTGTGATAAATGTTATCATGTCGATGCAATAGTAATAAATAATGAGTTAATCTTGGCATAAACCATGTGCATTTAGCCAGACAATTGAGGGCTAAACTAAATACAGTACTGGAAATATATATTCACCACCTTGCTATTTTGAATAAATAATGAAAATTCATTGGATAGAGTGCGCATGACTAATACCATAAAATATGTAGAATAACAATTGTCTATTAATTTTTAATCAAAATTAGAAAACTTGTACTGGAAAAATGTATTCGGCCACCTGAAAAAAATTAACAAATGAGCAGGCCAAAAAAGTAAATTCAGAATAGGATACATAAATTAATAATTGAAGCACTTAAACAATACTCTCTTATAATTTTTCACAGGGTATCCCTTTGAGCGAATAACAGCTTCAAGGTGATCAGGATTGAAGCTAAAAACTTTTCAGTAAAGCTGTTGGGAAAAGCATAAAATTCTTTCTTTATTGCACTCCACAGCTTCTCTTCAGTGTGAAGAGTATGCTTTCCAATTTGACCTCTTTCCACATATTTTCGATAGTGTCAACGTCTGGATATTTACCAGGCCATTCAATTTTTTGCAAATATTTATGACAAATCATAGGTGGCCGAATTCTGTTTTCTAGTACTGTATGTCTACTATATGATCATTCTTCTAAAATTAGAATAGTTGATTGTTCAGAAAACATGCTGACTACAGAAATTTTATAAAGAGAATCACAAATGGCATAAATAAGGCCGAAGTAAACCTCAAAAAGCACTTTGAATCCGAATTTAGTATTTCCCCAGTACTTAAATTTATGCGAACACTGAAACTTGTCATTCCGTGAACAGTATTCTGTTTTAGACAGTAGACACGCTTCAATGCAAGTTATGCATTGGAGAATTTATGGAGTTCCAGAGCCATCTTTTCTACAAAAAATACAATTTTTCGTTGTATGTTAATTTCACTTTAATAATAAACATTCATTAAGAGATGGAATTGGATTGAATTTCGGATCGGTTCAGATCAGACCAGATCTAAATTTGAGAATATTTCGGATCTGTTTCAGTCGGATCCAAAACTTTTAAATAGTAGTGTATGTTGTATATTTTATACATTACGCACATTTTTGCATATAAGGCCACTTTATGTGTGTAAATAAATCTCAATCTAAGTTCAATTTTGTAATTGAATTTCATTGTTCATACAATGGGTTCCGCGTTTTACTTTGCAATAAAATATAAAAATCATGACGAATATTACAAATCTAAATGCAATTCATGTTAGCCATCAACAGTTTGGGACCGTGCCGTGCCTGTGCCCGTTTTACAGACATTTTCTAATTCTATTAATTGGCATGTTAAAATCATCGAAGTTTGTGTTTTATTATGATAATCATTTATGCAAAAAATTTTATATAGATTCATACCTTTACAATAATAGGGTATTAATTTATTTATTTAATGTTGCTCTTATGTAATTAAAATTTGTAATCCAAACAAGTATGCAATTTCATGAAAAGTTGGATCCGATTCCATCATTGCATTCCATTAAAACACATTAGAGAAACCGATTTTTGATTCAATGTTTTCATTTATCATCTTGACTATTCTCACCAAATTTGAAACATTGGAACAGTCACTATTTTTTCTGTTTTGAAAGGTACAACTAACGATTTCAAACTCTGATCATTAATCTTAAATTGCAGGACGGTCATGGGACGTGGGATGTCCCACGGGACGAGGGATGGGATTTGGGACGAGATGGGACAAAAAAGCTGTCACACTTTTCCCATGGTACCAGTCGTGGTA
>CABFPE010000343.1:437603-449210 GCA_900660155.1 Hofstenia miamia | reverse complement strand
GCAGAGGAAATAGAAAGGCTGTGGAAGTTAAAGAAAGTTGAAGTAGTCCCGGTAGTTGTAGGAGCACTAGGATCAGTGAGTAAGAAGCATAAGAGATACTTGGAGGAGTTGGGAGTACCAAAGTGGGGAGGAGCAGTAGCACAGAAGGCAGCATTGTTAGGAACAGCTAGAGTCCTGAGGAAAGCTCTCAGACTCCCTGGGAACTGGTGAGTTCCCCGAGCTGAGAGGGATACCAGCATGAAGCTGTGAGAAGCAAGGATAATAATAAAAAGAATTTCCTCAATTAGTCTAAATGAAAATTTTGATGAAATTCATTTGTTTTCATTTAAATCTCAAGCAATTTTACGTTCGTTTGGTGAATGAGGGTTCATTGCATACGGTGGTGTTGCATTTCTAACTCCAAATGCTTTGATTTTAGGATTTACGGATAATTCTCTAACGATATTTGACGTAAGCAAAGTTCCTAAAGAAATATAACAACATATGGCCAATTAGTCTAAATGAAAATTTAGATTTTATTGCATTTAGTAATTGCAAAGATATTTATTTGTTTTCATTTAAAGCTCAAGCCGTTTTACATTCGTTTGGAAAGTCAGAGAACATTGAATACTGGGGTGTTGCATTTCTAACTCAAAATGTTTCGATTGCATGGTGTGATGATAATTCTCTAACAATATTTGACGTTACCAACGGAAAACAACTGAGAAAGATTAACTAGATAACAGATGAAATATTCTGATCACAGGATGTATTGATAATTCTTTAACGATATTTGATGCAACCAACAAAAAAGACCTGAGAAAAATCGTGGAGATGACAGATGAAGTCAACAAAGAATATAAAATATATCAATACCCATGTTATGTGTCTTTAGACAATGACTCATTGTTGATTTTTTACATGGAAATATAATATTCAAACTTAAACTTTAATGAATTCATTGAAAGTTGAAACCTAGTTTTTAAATATATATAATTTTTTTCATATTTTCGAGACATTTGCATTTTTATATTTTTGTACAAATAATAAGAATAAAACATTTTGAGAATATTGGAGTTAATCCCATACTCTATCAAATGTTGCTACTCTAATCTTAAACAACTACAATGATCCTGAAAAATCTATAAGTCACTGGTACATTTAATTTAAAATCTATTGGTATTAGAAACATTCAATTAAAAACAACTAAAATTTACAACATCATACCAAGTACTGTGATAGGCTGGTCAGAGCTGTTCCTGATTAATTACTTCGCACATATAGATTACATATAAATTTCTAAGAAATATTTTAATAAGTGCAACAAAATTTTAATTTTTGATAAGTTGTGACAAAACTATGAATTTAAAAATAATTTTTGATACATAAAAAACCATTTTTTCGTATAATACTTTATTCCAGTATCAATTTTTTATAATAGATATTACATACAACGGACATAGTTTTTCAAAATTGATTTGAATGCTCCATACTGGAAATAAAACAATCTTATATAATTGAATAACAAAGCATTTGTTTGTACATTTGACTAAAAAATCAATTATGAATAACTATGGTAAAGTAGTTGCTTACCCTGCTGAACTAATGAATAATTTTGATTTTTTAGCCAATGAAGAGGCCGACGTCCCTGGGGAAACTTATTTGCATAATATGATTTAGAATGCTTTCGCTATTGATTGCATAATTTTATGCGTCTGAATTTTACAATTACCAATTTCTAAATTTCAGTAATTAACTGATTTCCATCTTAATTTATACATATTATATGGTATTTGTGAAATCTATCGTTTAAATTGTGAAATTTTTCTTTCATGCTTAACAATTTAGATAATACATCAAGTGTATTATTTCATCCCATTATTTTATAGTATCTGTATTTTTTGTCCTTCATCAACAAAATCTTTAGGTATTCTACACTCCTAAGGGTTACCACATTATGCCTGTGTACGTCAACGCCTTGAACAATGCGATTTTACGTGCAAACTTTCCTAAAAATAGCAATTTTCTTGTCTCTTCCATCGGCATTACTGTTTACAATCATCCCATAAATCTGGAATGATGCCTTCAAGGAATTTAATGTAAGTTATCCTCATTATTTTTTACAAAGACATCTTCATAGTGACATTTACAGTAGAATGTTTTTTTTACATATTTAGTGACCATGGAAATGACATTGTGATTGGGGTTTTAGTGATGATCGCAATGGCGGCTGTACCTGCAATGGTTCTCTTCGCCGTTGTCGCAGAAAGTGTTGATCAACATAAACATCTCCAGTATATTTCTGGATGCAATCCTGTAGTTTACTGGCTTTCGCATTTCTGCTTCGATTTTGTAAGATAATTTACTTCTATAAAATGCTATAATATATGTGTTTGTAAGTGTCTGGTAATTGATACCATTGCCAAAGAATGCTCTAACTTTGAATGTTCAATTAAGAATACAATCGTGTACTTGAAGTGAATTTCATGTAATATACTCGAAGTTTTATTTCCAATGTTGAGATATACATCAAATTTATTGCAAATAAACTAGTTAAGAGATGCATCGCTGTCTTTATAATAATAAAGATGTGTTATCATCATCCTCTATTTTTTAGTTTAGAACTTAGTCTGTTTCGCTTTTGAATGTTGAAGCCCAGCTTTGAAATTGATAGAGTTAACTTGGCATAATGTAAATTTTACAATGTGTGTAAAAATCTTTAGTTTTAAATGTTTCTTCATTTTAGGCACTTTNCTGTGAAGAATAGTTTTGTTGAAATTGATGGTAAGAAATAGGTACCATTAGATATACTTGCTGAGGATTGAATCTTTGTTCTTACCCTAAATTGAGAAAGAATGTTTTCTTACTTTGCCATATTTTCTATATGCATTTCCTTTGAAGACTCCAAAAAGCGCTTCTGAAATTCTGCATCTGCTATCATCTCCTCTCTTAATAGATTCTCTAATTTATCTCTAATTATCACTTTTTGCAGCCGTTTGTTAGGCGAGGGTATTTCAATTTCATCATCAGAAGTTGAAATGCCATTTGGAAGTATCTTAGTTGACGGTGAAGTGCACCATATATTGAAGCAGATAACATGCTTTTCGCAAACAACTTTTCCACCTCCACTCCTTTAAAGACTATAAATAGCCGCTCGAAAATGTATTCGCATTTTCTTAATTTTCTCAGTTATTTTAGATTTGGTAAGATCTTTTACAATATGCTTTACTTCTGGAAATTCTTCTTTTCTTTCCACATATAATTTGCTTAAGATATTTGTAATATGACTGTATTTTTCCTTGACAGATTCCCAATATTTGCCTTTACCTTCCATTATAACCTTATAGTCTAATACGAAGCTAAGCAATAATTCTATATCATTGTCGGTGAATATAAAATACCGACTGGTTTAAACTGCAGACATTATTCAGAGTGATTATAAGGCGGTGCGCAAATTTACTCGGATTTGTTACATAATCAAAAGAACAAAACCAGAAAGTAAGATGATTGACTGCCAAATTTACTCTTACTGTGGGAACATATTACCATTCTACCCCAATTCCGAAATCATTTAATTACCGTTCCGTGATGATGTGAACAGTCAATTTATGGCTGCTACGTGTAAACATGCCAAAAGCAAGCTACAACTATCTACTTGAAATTTAATTGTCCGTGGCGCGCTCGTGGAAACACAGTATTAATATAAGATTTCATATTTTTTTGACAGTGTTAAGCATTAACTTTAAGTCAATGTTTCTTAAGGTTACTTCTTGCCATTCACAATTGGTCATATAAAGCTTTTCCTATTTTCAAATGCCTGCAAATTCTTAGTGTTTGAAATTTAATTGTCCGTGAAGCGCCTTTGGGAACGCAGCATTAATATCAGATCTCATATTTTTTGACAGTTTTAAGCATTAACTTTAAGTCGATGTTTCTTAAGGTTACTTCTTGTCATTCACAATTGGTCATATAAAGCTTTTCCTATTTTCAAATGCCTGCAAATTCTTAGTGTTTCATTTTCTAAAGTTGTAATCCTGGCATTGTTTTACAACCTTGGAAAGCTGGTCTTTTGAACAAGCAAAGGATAATTTTTACTCTTCCTTTTAGAATATTTCTAACGAACCATACATCCTCTTCAAGAAGATCTTCATTGTCCTACCGATATTCAACGTTGGTCAGGTTTTTACATCGATCACTTTTAACGAATTTCTAAACGACTACTTCAAGGATTTCGGTAATTAGAGTTTATATAATAATTTATATGTAGAGTCAGGGTTTGTATGTTTTAACAATTGTTTTAAAAAACTGTTTTTGTAGTCTTTTTTAAGTTTTTTTCTAATTTATGAATAGT
Organism: Hofstenia miamia; assembly: GCA_900660155.1. Taxonomy (NCBI): domain Eukaryota; kingdom Metazoa; phylum Xenacoelomorpha; order Acoela; family Hofsteniidae; genus Hofstenia; species Hofstenia miamia. The sequence goes on along the minus strand of CABFPE010000343.1, from coordinate 444,880 downwards.
TTTGACAAAAATTTTTCCGTTTCGTCCAATTTGTACTTTCATATCCAATTTTTTACTTAAATGTTTGCTAGTACATGTGTTTTCAGCAAAATTTTAGTACCTTGAGGTAGAGCAAAGAACATTGTTTTAAGCTTTGAAAACTTTTTTTCAAAAACTTACACTTTCTTAGTAACTCCATCTAGAGTATTTCAAAGTATGAAACAATTTGAAAGTATTGGGAAATGTGGTTTTTATCTACTTTTTTATTATTCTAGAGTGCAAAATAGTAATTTTAGGATTTCACGACCGAATGATTTCGCCTTTCGATTGGAATGAAATGACTTGAGCGTTTGTTGCCATGGCAATGGAGGGGACTGCTGGAATTGTCTTGACTCTTTTCATCGAGTAGCAATTTTTCTTGAAACTATTGTAAGACTTTCTTTGAGAAGCTGTTGAAATGCATTCATTTTCATTCATTTTAAATATTTTCTTATGTAGTTATATAACAGTAATGTATTTTCAATCTTCAATTGATCTTTTAAATAAAAAAATTATTGCAATTTTTAAGTGTTTACGTCTGAATCGTTGTTAGAAGTACGTTATGATTAATTAAAAAGTTGCACCAAGTGGTGGAAGAGAATTCAAAATGAATGTCCGAAACTACTCGCTTTTTTGTTATTTATTCGAGGCTGAGTATATATTTTCTGATTCTGGCAGCGTTCTGCTGCAAAACAGTCTTGATATGGTAGGCTGCATTTTAGTTTTTTAAAAAATTTCAAATTGTTCAGCATTTTCGTAATTCATTATTTTTCAAATATGTTTATTACTTCCACTAAAGATGTATTGTTTCACTTCTGCCTGTGTTTGTCAGCTGCATTTCACACTGATCCATGTGTACCCATTTTATCCTAACAGTCGCAATGGTATGCTTACTGACTCGCTGTCCCCACAGGTTCTCTTGTGACACAAGAAATGTTCCGATTTTCATTTAGCCCTATTTCCACTAGCGTTACTTTGAAATGATATGCCACGTTTTTGATCAATTTTATCCAGGCCTATTAAGAAAAATTGAGAGCCTTTTGTATGGAAACATCTATGGGTCTGTACACACTCATCTAATGATGAATTTTTGGGTTAAGCATTATTCCTGTACCTGAAGGATATAAAAAATATTGAATTTTGTAAGAACATTCATTTTACCAAATGTTCAGATAACGATCATTGAGACATCAACTACCCTGAAATATATTGCTTTTCGGAGAAAACTTGTGAGATGCGTTCAGGTACACCATGCGCAAAGTCAAGTTGTTTATTTTTTCTGTTTTTAATTTTTTCATTATTGAATGATTTACAAGCATTTGAAAATCAAAGATTTTGAAATATTTCTGATAGAATTAGGTCAATAAATTATTAATCGGCGTTTACCACCATGAGAACAAGGCCAAAATTAATGCAACTAAACTATTAGTTTGCTATCCTATCAGTAGTGCTGTATTATGGTAATTTGGAGCTAACAAAGTTAACTTGTTACTTTTTTGAACTTGTTACCTTAAAATGCTTGTTTGGAAAAACTATATTTTGCTACAATATACGTCTTTTTATGTGTCCCTCTTTATTTAAAAAACTATTGTGGCCATCTCGGGCTAAGACCATTTTTACGCCCTTGCAGAATGAAATAAAATCGTTTTTCTCAATTCTTCTTGAAAACAATTTCAAACACATAATCCAATCTCATCTGGCATGTGTTGGCGTTCTATCCCATGCTAGGGATAGAGGATGAGGCAATGTTATTTGGTTATGTAGTGAATGCCATACTACAAATGAATCGAACAATTTTGTTGTAGTTAGAAATTTAATGCTGGCTGAAGTTTTATCTCGCTTAGGGCATATTGAAAAGAAGTTGGAGACTGCTAGCATATTGAATAATAATTTTAACATCTTGATCATTGATGTTGCAGACATCATGAAATCAAGTAAGCCTGTTTTTGCTCCTCCACAACATGAACAGGTGTAGTATTTAGCAGACGAAGCTTGGACAGTACTGTCTGGCATCTTCAACCTCCTTATATCTTATTGGTAGATGAAAGTCAGAGACCTCTAAAGGTGTCTTGACTACAATTTCTTAAGCACCATCAAGAAGACTTGAGAAAAACACTACTATTCACAATGTTAAAAACTATGCTGAAACATTAAGTGCTAAACTACTTCATTTAAGATGCGTTTCAAAATACTCTAGTTTTCTGCTTATTTATACTCTGTGTTTGGGGGGAAATACACTTCAAACATAGAAACAGCGGATTTTGTGCCATCAGGAATGATGATACATCAATTTTACTTAAATTATTAGGTTTGTACGTCGCTTAGAACACGGAAGCAAGAATGACTATATTCTAAGGCGAATTCGAATAAGCACATTAGAATTTGACTAATTACCCTTGGTATGTACGATATAAGACATCTGCTCTGTAATTTGAGAATTCCTTATTGAGTATAAAGTTGATGTTTGTGGTATCACTCGTAATATATGTTTTTTCATCTGGGTTCAAATTTGTGCATCAAAATACGGATGGTCGTGATGGTGGAGTAGGTATTGTATATAGTAATGTATTCATTTGCAGAAATATGTCAATCCATTATAGTCAATCAGTAGATATACCTTGCTAAAGTGTCGATTTGATCCTCAATTTAAGATGATTTATTTTGTTTGTGGTTATCTATTGAACAAGGCAACATTTCTGCAAAGAGGCAGACGATTTCATGTTTCAGATAACAACTTATGTCAATGAATTATACGATTTAAATGGGGTCTTAGTTATTAGTCGAGACTTTAACTTCTATGGCGAGAACGTCAATGATAAATTCGCACTTTCATTTTTAAATGCCATAGATGATCTGAACATGTGACCAATTTTTTGCAAACCATCAAGGGAAATATTTTTGACTTAGTCTTTGTACAAGAGTCTCAAATTCACTTAGTGGCGTCATACAACGTGTTATTAAATGTGAATGATTTTCCGCATCATTTTGCTGTAATTGTTTATGTAATCAACAAATCTACTATCAAGAAAAACTTATGAGTGTAAAGAGATAGAATTTCATGTTCATAGGAATCTCGATTTTCAACAGCTCTCGAATCATCTTGCAATTTCTCTAAGAAATTCATGTGTTTTTAGTTCAATAGATTTGAGCGTTGTTTGATGTCCTCTATAATGTCATATTTAATAAACATGAAGACCATTTTCCACTCAGGCGTAGAAAAATTTAGCGTAACTCAACTGCATGGCTTGATTGTGAACTAAAAAAGCTCGGGAAAAAGGCATGGAAAAGCTGAAAAAATATAATCCATCGAAATATAGTGATGGCTTCGTTGTATATACATATATATATATATATATATATATATATATATCAAGCAGAATATTTCTTACGTATTGTTTATCAAAACGAGAACAAGATACGGAATTTATTCACATTTATTAAGAGTCTTTTTAAGTTTTTGAGTTGTAAAACTGATGCTGAAATGATCTCAGGCCAGACTATATCATCCATCTTTGCAGAAAATAGGAAGATAAGCTTAGTTAATGATATGTTATTTGATCGCCTGCAGATTTCCAGTGAAATTTTTGATGACATTGATGATCTTTTTCCTGACCCTAACTTTGAATTTATTCTTCTTTCTTTGACTGATGTTGCACAATTGATTATGGCATCTAATTCTTTAGATTGTTATCTACTAGATCCCATGCTGACTGCTTTTATCAAAAAAACATTCTTCATGCAAACGCTAACGCCTTTTATCACAAAAATGATAAATATATCACTGGTTACTGGTATTTTTCCGACAATTGCAAAATTTGCATGTTGAAACAGCCAATCTTTTCTACTGTAAAATTATCGACATTTTCTAAGTTACTGTTCATTTCAATGATATTAGAGAAATCAGTTGCTCTAAAAATCTATTGAACTATCACGTGTATGATAATGACATTAATCTAGCTAGTGGGGAATGAAAATGAAGTTTTAATAAAATGTTTCATTTTATGGAACTTTTGCATTTCTAATTAAATCAGAATGTTTTCTTAGACAAAGTAATAAGTTTGTAATTGTAGCTATTTGAAAAAATGTTAACAAATTATTTTGAATTTTTTAAACTACAAATTTCAAACTGGAGATTGTCAGAAAATCTGCAAAAAATCGTCTAAAAGTATTAATTTGATAAAAATATTAAGGTTTGTTCCCACTATCGACTTTTATCAGCAGATTTTAATCGAAAATGCAATTATTTTCGTTCACATTGGCGATTTTTTATCATCCGATGTTTTATCAGAAAAAGCGGAGTTGGAAGAGCGTTCAGACTATCGATTTTTTATCAGACGATAAATTATCATCTTTTGATTGAAAGTAAGAAAAACAACATCTGTTTATGGATTGGTTTGTCTTGGAATGTAAACAATGTTTACATATTTTGAAGTTGAAATATTTCAAAGACAATAATTTACGTTTTGGAAGTCTTTTCCCTACCTGAGAAGTAATTAATTAGTTTCAAGTAGCTATTCGACTAGTTTTAGCACTGTTCAGACTATTGACTTTTATCAGCTGATGAATTATCAGATGACAGTAATTTAGCTGTTTCTCCAAAAAATCGAATGGAGCGTTCAGACTATCAACTTTTATCAGCTGATAAAAAAGCAATGGAGTGTTTAGACTATAGACTTTTATAATCGATTTCTTGACAGATGATAAAAGTCGATAATGGGAACACACCTTTAGACAATTTGTCTAAAAACATCAATTTGATAAGAATATTAGACAATGCTCAAGTTTTAAATGACGAAAAGAATGTGCTACCAGCTTGAGTGTGATATGTCAAGCAACTTAAGGTTCATGTCAAGGATATTAGAGAAAGCCCACAGATTTATCATTCTTTTAAAGCTGAGGAGAATTTTGTTCCTAATCAAAATATTGATTTCATTAAGTCATTGTCTCAATGAATGTCACTCTTCTATAAAAATGAGACAAAAATCTTAATTTTCTCTCAGTGTAAAGTAGAAAATGGAGAAGCTCATGCATTCTAATCTTCGTGATCATTTGGCTGATACAGTAAATGATCTTGGTTATACTTTCACAAACAGTGTTTCAGTAGATGCATTCGTGAAATCTTCTGTCAAATGTGCGACTTTTAATTCTGCACAACATTAAAGAAACCAGAGATTTACTTATGCTTTTTTATCAGCAGCCTGGATGATTTCAGCACTCAATTCTGCACTGCACCAGAATTTTACAATGGCAAGCTACAAATAATACAGAACAATTGTTCAAGTAACTTGCATACTGACATGATTGTAACCTCTCCAGGACAAAAGCTTGAATGAATATGAATATATGCTATGTTCATGCAATGAGAAAATACGATTGCTTTTCTTACACAATTTTAATGACATGTTTTTTGCAGGTAAATTTAATTAGCAATGTCTCAATTTAAAGTTGTCTGATCATTTTCAATCATCATTCGCCTAGTCTTCATTTGAGCTCGGAAAGCTCAACGTCAGCAGCCATATTCTGTTGAAATTTCTTTTGTTTAATCCCCTATATTTACCTGTTAAATGACAATGATCTCTTACTAGTTTTTTTGTATAATTTATCTAAATGTAGAACTAACTACAGGTACGTTATTGATGGCAAGCGTGTTTCCCCACGATTTTGTATCTGTGTGACTATATGAATTTTTTTTTAATATAATTTATCTAAGTTTAGAACTTTCCTACACTTAAAATATTAATGTGAAGCGCATTTCACTATTATTTTGTTACATATATTCATATTCTGTTAACATTTAACATATGTTCTTTTTAAAATGTTTGTTAAATATACAATTTAATGTATAATTCCATTTTTAAATCCGTCTTCCTTCTTGATAATTGTTCATTTGATAATTTTTTGCAGTAATGATATTCAATGAATTTTAGCATTTAATTTTTAGACGTTGTAACCTAAAATTGAAAAAGAAAGACGTCAGTTTGATTTCTACTTCCAAACCCGCTATTCAATTAATTAATTTGCACAAGGTATTTGCCTTAATTTTGACTATTTTAATATACATTGTAACATCCACATAGTCACAAATTCTCTATTCATTGCTGATATGATAACGTAAAAGCACCTTTATTTTGATATAATGGAAAACAAGTCCTTAGAAAATCCATTAATGGAAAAGAATAAAATGAAAATCGTTTATGGTCACAACAGCTAGTTGGTGGGTATTAGCTAGTTGTCGTTTGGGGTCCCTTTGCGATCCTGCAATGCATAATCCTGAATTAATATCTATTTTTTATGATTCTGATTTTTAAGTTAAAACTATATCATGGATCTCTGCGATGTTTTACATTCGTGTATAGTATAACCTAAATGCAAAGTTTGTGGTTTCTAGAAACAGCTGTTGCCCAGATTAGGATATTTTAAAAACACTGATTACAAATTTAATTCATTCATNAAATGTAAACATCACAGAGATACATGACTATATGTACTACATTAACCAGAACTAAGACAAAAAACAATGCAATTTATTACTATCATATTAGAAATATTGGTTGCAAACGATTTCATTATGATTATTACAGCTAAACCTGTTAGGCATTCCAAATTTCGTATTCAATTTCCAATATTTCTTCTCGGAGTGCTTTACGTCATTCAGGGCAAGTTGATAAGACTATCCTTCACAAGCCTTAACAATTACTGGCAGCATTGACTAAAACATCTATGATTCCAGGTTTCGACCTAAAAACAACTCGTCCATAGCATTCTATTAACTTCTCATCAAAATTAAAGCATGGTCCAGCTTTGTATGCATCAGTCACTGTTTTTGTAACATTTCCCAAACAAATCGCAAAAATTCTATCACGCAATCTGGATAATGCAACCAAATGCACGTCTTTATTGTCTTGAAAGATTCCACTCTTGTGAACATCAAAAGATTTTTTCAGAATGCTGATCATAAAAATGAGGTAATGACCACTGCATGAGGTAATTTAATTATCTGATAGCACTGAAATGATGTTTTATATATTGAGAACAACACAAATTATCATCTGAAGAAGTTTAGAGCAAATTGATTGATCTTAACAACTCACAAAAAATTGAAAATTACCTGGAATTATTTAGAGTAGGAAAATATCTTTGACTGGCTATTACTGCAAAACAGTCAATTTAGGAATAATTGCATTCAAACAAAAACGAAAGAAATTGTCACATGCAATTACCAGTTACCCCAAGCAATTTATATATATATATATATATAT
>CABFPE010000343.1:398562-412263 GCA_900660155.1 Hofstenia miamia | reverse complement strand
AGATTAGGAACAGTGATAGACATAGCAGTACCAAAAGACAGGAATGTAGAAAGCAAGGAGAAAGAGAAGATAGACAAGTACAGGGAGTTGGAGGAGGAAATAGAAAGGCTATGGAAGTTAAAGAAAGTTGAAGTAGTTCCGGTAGTAGTAGGCGCTCTAGGAGCAGTGAGTAAAAAGCATAAGAGATACTTGGAGGAGCTGGGAGTACCAAATTGGGGAGGAGCAGTAACACAGAAGGCAGCATTGTTAGGAACAGCTAGAGTCCTGATTAAGGCTCTCAGACTCCCTGGGAACTGGTGAGTTCCTCGAGCTGAGAGGGATACCAGCATGAAGCTGTGAGATGCAAGAATAATAATAATAATAATAATATTAATAATAATAATAATAATAATGAATTATTTAGTCGCTGAAGGCATGCACTACAAAAAATAGAAGCAAGTCAAGTTTTACGGAAGCAAGAAGGATTACAGAAGATGAAATAGGAGCAAATGGAAGAGTAGGGGAAGTTGAAGAAGAGCTCAGCAAAGATGGAAGATCTCAAAGATTTCTTGAAGCTCAGGAGTTGGGAAAAGATATCAATGGCACCTGGAGGGTTGAGAGTCAAGATGTAATTCAAATGGCACCTGGAGGGTTGAGAGTCAAGATGTAATTCGCAGCAGTACAAGCACGATTGAAAAACGAGTCAAAGGTCCGATGTTTCTTGGGATGATGAGTGAGGGATTAAAGAACTTAATGAAATCAAAAGATCAAGATCCAATTTGCACTTGAGCAATCAATTGAACAAGAGTAGATCACAGGCATGGAAGTTAAGTACTAGTGGGAGAAAGGAGAATTTGAGAAAGGCGTCTTTTTGGCAAGGGAGAGATCCACTTTAAGGCACACTTCTGGAAATGTTTCATAGAGTGGAACTAGGAACGGGAAGGCCAACAACAGGAAAAGAATAGAGAAGAATAGCGCAAGGAATGGACTTGAACAAAGAGAGTTTCACAGCAGCCATGGAGTTAAAATAACATTGTGGAAGTGAACACAGAGTGAGGAATTACCTTTGCGGAGATGTAAGGACACATGACCAGCCAAATTTAAGTTATCAGCAATTTGAACTCCAAGATAAGTATGATGAGAAGAGAAGTTCACAGGAAGAGGAAGATCAGAAAGGAGATATACCGAAAAGAAAATACTACATGTCTTGGTTGGGCTAAAATCAAGATGGTTAACGGAGACGAAGTAGCCAGTGCTCAATATCAGAAGTAATATTGGAGGCAAACGAACTACCAAAGTTGAAAATCGCAATGTCATCATTGTACAGTAGACAAGATGAGTTGAGGACAGATTGACGGAGGTCTTTTGGTTTCCACACACCTTTCCACGAAAAACAAAACTGCAATCAGAATGATATGCTTTTTTGATGAGCTTTAAACTGACTGACTGTTATTAGTTTTATTTTGCACAAAGAAGAATATTCTGCTCTTTAAGGTAATGCTGTAATTATGGGTGCATCGGTTGGTTGTTGTTGAAAGTTTGAAAACATCTCTGATGTTCGTTGAATTTTATGGTATCTTTAACCTAAAATCCAATTTTCATCGTTCAATCTTTTTACTTCTTTCGATACAATGACCCTGAAATATATTTCCAATCAACGAGAATTTTTGGAATTCCTATAAAAACTGTTTGAATAACAAATCTTCAATTTAGGCATTTCACAACTTGAACACTGTTGATTGTAGGCAAGATTCCTATCCTTACTCACTTTCTAGAAAAAAAATCCATTTTTTGCAAACCGATTTAAGTCGTAGTTTGTTTGTGTAGCCTCTTTCAAAGTAATGACAAGCTCAATATTTTGTAAGCAGTTTGTTCTCTACACAGCCATAACAAGAAGTTGAAGTTTTTTTTGAAAATATTACCAATGGTTTATTAAAAGAAAAAGTCAGCATTAGTAACAAAAAATGCCACTGTTACTATTAAAAAAAGTTCTTCGCAATAAAAATAAGAAAAACGCTTAGCATCAAATATATACAAATTAATTACATCACTTATCCGTAAAAAGAAATGATTACGACTGTTGAACACACAGTGCGCTTAGAGAAAGTTGCTTTTTGAAGGGTGATACATACAAGAGAACAATTTTTATTCAGCATGTCTCTGTAGACAGCAATGAAGAGAACAGGTGTTAAATGTATTAAAAATATTGTTAGTGAGTCTACAATATTCTTCCATTGTTCAAATGTTGAGAACTGTTAATAAAACAAAGTGGCCCCAACTTTTGGCGATTACAACAGAGGCTATATGTTTTAATTCCAGTAGCAGAGCAATCCTACTATTCCCTCTTATTTCCTGATTTTCAAAAATTTATAGTGTCCTTGCAGCATGTTTAGCTATATGCCATATCGTTTCTATATTAACAAATAGTTTGAAGAAGTTTGTTTTATGGCTAGACGATGTGAAGGCATTTTATTGATTGAATATGTTGCAATAAAATTTGTATACACGTTAAAATTTTTTAATTTTCACTAAACTTGTCTCATTAAGATGCAAAAAACTTTCTTCATTATCTTTATCTACTGGAACTACAGACAGCAAAAGTTTACTCCAGATATCGGGTATTAACCCAAAATCATTCTAAAGATAATTCAAAAGTTGACAGAAAAGAACCTGCTAAAAAGGAAGAAAGGAAATGGGCGACCCTCAAATTTACTGGAAATGAAAGAAAAGTTTCGTCAAAAGTGTTTTAAAAACCCATTGAAATTAACCGCTCATTTAACTAAAAATTTTCTCAACATCAAAAGCGTACCGAGAACTTTCAAAGGCAGGGGAATATGAAAAATACCTCTATTGGCATAAAAACATAAACAAATGACCGGGTTAGCTTTTTAAACATAGTCGTTGAATAGATTTTTCAGAATTATCTTCCACTGATAAGTCTATATTCCAGCTGCATAGAAACAACATTTCTCAATGATTTACAACAGCCAAGACGCCTCTCAAGCCATCTACAATATTTTCCGAAAATGCACGGTTCATAGTACTTTGAGTTATTAGGGTTTCACCTGAAAATTTACGAAGGTGTTTAAAAGTCTACTGATATTTTAAAAGCGTTAACCCATGTATCAAACTGGAGGGATTCTTCAGCAAATTTGGCGACTCCCCCAACCCACTCCAAACCCCTCTCACATACTTCAAGAATACCCAACATTTCTTCAGAAAAAGAAATCTGCAAATTTGGCTGTGCCCTCCAACTTAATTTACCCTCAATTGATAAAAATTTTGTTACACTGCGTATTTTCGTTTCTAAAAGATTGAAAAAATTTTGTTTCTCATCTTTTACCAGAGCTATATTTCGACGCATTTATTGGGGAATCTTTCTTCCCTGTCAAAATTTTACGCAATTTTCAGGAAATCATTGAATCTTTCACCCAATCGAACAATAATTGTATCTAGGATCTTTTTAGTTTCCACAAAATATAATACATGTGAGGGGTTCACAATGTTATCAAAATATTTTCAAAATTGTCTCGCATTTCCAAAAATGTTTCTTTCAGAAAATCAATTTTCACCTTAAAAAAAGAATATTTAGCATTTTTAACTTGTAATATTTTACTTAAAACATTCATTGTTTAAAAAAACAAGACTAAACAAGAATCATCATAGGATTTAGATTTTTGGGGAAACAAAAACAATATGTGCAGTACAACTTTGCGCTTTTCTTTCACAAACACAGCCATTGTCTATATAAGAGCCATTACTTGTCAAATACCACTCATTGACTGGTTTGCATGTGGGTTTATTAATATTTTGTTGAAAAAAACTGCAGTTGTAGATATTGCCGAAGTTTTAAAGTCGCCTACATCCAAAACATCTCAGAGATGGAATCGGATCCAATATTTTAGTATCCGATTCGAATTTTTGAAAGAATTTCCGTTTTCGATCCGAAGCAAATCCGAATATAAATAAGTATTCTAACGATAAATAAACATCGACTTAATATATATTTAATGTGGTAATATTCAGGCATGGGCCGTCATATCCAAAACCTTTATAAGATTAAGCATAGATTGAAACTACTAAAATGAAAGCATTTTTGCATCAACTGCACTTTTTTAAAATTTAGTTTACTCGTGATGGCATCAAAATTGATCGGCTTAAAATAAGGATGCACCCACTGCTGGAAAAGGATTGCAGTTGAAATTCTTAAATTGTTAATAGTGGTATTAAAATCTTAATAAAAAATATATGTTTATGGTCTTTCATATGAAAATGTGCAGCAAAAATTCAANATCTAGGATCTTTTTAGTTTCGACAAAATATAATACATGTGAGGGGTTCACAATGTTATCAAAATATTTTCAAAATTGTCTTGCATTTCCAAAAAATTTTCCTTCAGAAAATCAATTTTCACCTTAAAAAAGAATATTGAGCAATTTTACATTGTAAAATGTTTCTTTCAGAAAATCAATTTTCACCTTAAAAAAAGAATATTTAGCATTTTTAACTTGTAATATTTTACTTAAGACATTCATTGTTTAAAAAAACAAGACTAAACAAGAATCATCATAGGATTTAGATTTTTGGGGAAACAAAAACAATATGTGCAGTACAACTTTGCGCTTTTCTTTCACAAACACAGCCATTGTCTATATAAGAGCCATTACTTGTCAAATACCACTCATTGCCTGGCTTGCATGTGGGTTTATTAATATTTTGTTGAAAAAACTGCAGTTGTAGACATTGCCGAAGTTTTCAAATAATTTCGTTTTCAATCTGAAACAAATCCGAATATAAATAAGTATTCTAACAATAAATAAACATGGGCTTAATATATATTTAATGTTTTTTTTCAGGTGCGAATAGAAAATTTTATTGTTTCAACACTTTCTTGCCATCAAAAATGGGTATATACAATATACCACAGTGGAGGACAGGGTCGGGCTCAGAACGAGCTATTGGAAAAATGGGGAACAACTTACGCAATAGTGCATTCAAATTTATTTAAATATTTTAGGTACATGAACTCATGTCTCATCGAATCATATGCTGTCATAGCTATTATTAAGGCTGACCAGAGTTGTAACAGGCCATGACTTTAAGCTCGGGACCGGACCAGATCCTTTAACCCATAAACCAAGCCCGGACTGATGCAACTGGTAATATTCAGGCCCGAGCAGTCATATCCAAAACCTTTATAAGATTAAGCATAAATTGAAACTACTAAAATGAAAGCATTTTTGCATCAACTGCACTTTTTTACAATAAAGTTTGCTCGTGATGGCATCAAAAGTAATCGGCTTAAAATAAGGATGCACCCACTGCTGGAAAAGGATTGTAGTTGAAATTTTTAAATTGTTAATAGTGGTATTACAATCTTAATAAAAAATATATGCTTATGGTCCATCATATGAAAATGTGCAGCGTTGCCTTCGCAAAAATACAAATAGACACAGCGTATTGTCTAAGTAATTAAAAGTTAACGCTGGGACACCTAAAGTGTAAATGAAATTGATTGGTGCTTGCTATTACTAAGAAAATTTCTGAATTAATTGTAATTATCGTCGCTGTGGTTTCGTTTTTTGATTACAATCAGTCAATTGAAAATAATAGTTGATTTTAATGAAAGAGAATGTATATTTATTAATAAAAGTTTGAACAATTCTAAGCCAGTATTGAAGAAATTTGGGTCAAGGTCCCGGCCCGCTTCATTCCTAATCTTACGGCCCAAGCCCTCCCAAATTAATTGGCAAAATCTTTTTAATTTGATCCATTAAGACAAAAAATTATTTTTTAATTGTGATACGAAACTTTATACATATATCCGAGAAAATCTATTGAGACGAAAAAATAAATATATATATATATTTTTTTTTAATTTTTCAAAATAAATAATAAATTTATATTTATTTCCAACATATTTAAATTATATATAAATATATATATTTATATACAAACAAAGATCCGATCCCAATACTCTTGTCTTCCTCTATTGTTTATAAATATTCTTGTGATGAGTGTAATGCCTCATACATCAGGGAGACAAGAAGACAATTGGAAATTAGAATTAAAGAACACCTAAGAAGCCACCTGACATCAGAAATTTACTTACATCATCACCAAGCAACAAAAGATCATTTTAAAATATTAACTAAGAACAAACATACCAAGATCACTGAAGTATTATTAATAAAACAAGAGCTTAACAAACTATTAAAAAGACAATTAAACCATGTTAGCATTCTTAAACTTTTCTAAACGTTCCCTCTATACTCTATATGCACTGACAAAGCTATACGTATGTAGCGAAACATGTTTGCGGAATAAATATTTCATAATATGCTAAGTCTTAGCAAAATATCATTTAAATATATATATATATATATATATATATANAAACTATTGGAGCTATAAACAAATGCATACAGAGTGGTGATATATTGCAAATACAGAGAATGGGAGAAATAAATATTTTTATGTACACAGTATGACCAATATTATACATATATATATATATATATATATATAAATTTACAATGCATTACATTTAATGTTATTAAAATACCAATGCACTAAAAAATATTCAAAATTTTGGTCGCACTTTGTTTGTTCGTTAATCTTTGTTTAGTTGAGTTCTTAAAAATTGGGGCTTCAGAGATCTTAGTATTAGTTATTTTCATCATGATTTTAAAAGTGTTGATATTCATGAGTTTAAATTTCAGAATTTAAATGCTCTGAAAAGTGTTCTTTTACCCGAGTTTGGAAATGTCGCTTTGTTTCATTGATGTAAGAATGTTGAATGCTTCCGAATTAAGTCGCGTCAACTGCCACAAAGATTGACATGGGCCGATAATTAGGGCCCTTCACAGATTGGGCCTTTTTAATTCTTAACAATGTGACCCATTGTAGTTCAATTTTATGATTCTTGTCAAAAACATTTTTTTGTTTTTTCAGAATATTAAAACAATTTCAGTATGTGAGATGCTTATAGTTTAATCGATACATTGAAGTTGAATAACTTGAAAAGTAAATTATATTTTTAACACATTACTTATCAATTAGATACATTCACTACATGTATGTAATTGTGCATTGCCTGCACTGTTGCCTACCAGCAGGCTCTTTCTGCGACCAAAGCTCATTGCTTAAGTTTTGCGAACTGTTAAGTGGAAGTAAGCAGACCAAACTTTTAGCGATACCAGTAGCAGAGCAATCCTACTAATCTCCTCTCATTACTCAAAATAAATTTCTTAACTCTAAAAAAAAATTACATATGTTTACTTTCTTTCATAGGTTAAGTTGTCCCTCATATGTTTTCTATATCAACCCTTTGATTAACCAATTGTTTCAAGAATGTTGCATTGTGGTTACAAATTGAAGGCTTTTTGTTGATGAGGATGAAGATTTATTCATCACAGTTTGTGATTTTGCAGCGAAGAGAAAATTGTTTAAGCGTTGAGATTGAAACCCATTGTTTTGAGTGAGGCAAAGTTGTGAACTTTGTCAGACATTGGTCATATAAACGAATCATCGTTATTGAAAAGTTTATTCACTTCAAAACATTTCTCTAAAGACAAATAAACTGTAAATGTTTTTCAGTAATCTTACACACCAACTAAATTTATCTCATGCCTCTAATATTTTTGTTCGAATTAAGCTTTCTTTATTCATATATGTGCAAATTAAATATTATACTCAGCAACAGCTCTGTATAGCCTATGACAGTACTCGGTTATGTTCCTCAACAACCTTGTAATGATCCTATTTTTAAAATTTTAAATTCTAGTAATGCAAGAATCCATTCTCAGCACTTTCTAATTTAGTTGTTTGCAAATAAAATGTTTTTAATACCAATAAATTTTAAATTAAATTTACTTTACTGTATCATTAAATTTTTCTCAATTGTTTTCAGTTGGTTACATTAAATATTGTTAGATAATAATATCCACATTCTGTGATCAGAATATTTTGAGTTAGAAATTCAAAACAAAGATTAAATTATACAACATCGTTATATTCTTGTGGTAATTTCGCTTTTTCAAGTGATGGTGATTTAAACCAGTATTTAAATATACTTGACAATTTAGTAGATACATATAAAACGAAATTTGAACATATGTGAGAAATTTTGTCAACATCACAAATTGAAATGCGAAATTGTTTTGATTGAGTTCACTTATCATCTACTTCTATTAGACTATCAGGAATACTGCTAGCAATATCAGCAGAAAACGGTTCTAGTAAGTTACCATTGGGCGGTTATGATAAGCAGTTGCGATAGAAGAGACATAATGTAGGTGTAATGCAAACTTTCTAGTTTTACCATTTTTTAGGGGAATATTTCGATTACTTCATTTTACAAAACTGTATTAGTACTAATTTGTTAAAAATAGGAATAAAAATAAATTATTTATTAAACTAATTTCCAGCTTTCAATGAATTCAATAAAGTTTTAGTTTAAAAATTTCATTGCATTGACTAAAAATCAACAATGAGTCATTTGCTGCAGATATTAAAGTTGGATGATGCTTTATTTCATATTCTTTGTTGTTTTCATCTGTTATCTCTTTAATATTTCTTAGTTGTTTTCCGTCGGTAACGTCAAATATTTCTAGAGATTTATCATTACATCCTGCAATCAAAACATTTTGAGTTAGAAATGCAACACCACTGTATATAATGTTCTTTGACTTTTCAAACGAACGTACAATTGCTTGAGCTTTAAATGAAAACAAATGAATTGCAATACAATTCGTGAATGTAATAAAATCTAAATTTTCATTTAGACTAATTGACCATACGTATTCATATTCCTGCATTAAGTTCTCTAATATAGGAATGTACTTGCTTACATATTTTATATTCGCTATATGCTCATATATACTTGAAATTAACTCAAGTTTTTCAATTTCCACTAATTGTAAGTTAATTTTACTTTCCAAGAGTTCATGAACTTCACCATGAATTTCATTGACATCAAAAACGACTTTTTCTCAAGATTACTCACAGAATGTTCTATAAAATATGACAGATTCTTTTCAAATTTACACAATTTTACTACATTGAATCTAATATTTTTGAGAAGATGAGACTTGTCTTTGTTCATAGCATTTACTTGTTTCTCAAAAGCATCATTGGCCTCCTTAATGATGAAATCAGGCCTTTACATTTATGTACACTAATTTCCTTAAATTTCTCCTGCATCCCTAATTCATTATTCTTAGAGGATTCAAAACAAGATATCAAAGTTTTAGTTTATGACTTTATAATCTTTACATTCTTTGCAATATCGTCTATCAATATTTTTACCTGCTGTTGAATTAGCTTTCAACATACTGGACAATTTATTGTTTTTTCAATAGTGGTTAATGCATCGTTTGCAGAAAGAATTTTGGTGGCTCAAAATGATAAAATCGTTAAGTTGTAAGTATTTCTTTAACTGGCCTAAATTTTCTCTCTTTTAATTGAGCCTAAATATTGGGAAAATGTTAGATTTAGTTTAAAAAACTTCATTGAAGAAAATAAAAATATAATGTTTTTCAAACATATGCACAAAATATTCGTTTAATTAATTCATTAAAGTTTGAGTTTGAATATTTCATTTCCTTGTTCAAAAATCAACAATGAGTCATTGGCTGCGGATATATGACATGGGTATCCATTTATTTCATATGCTTTGCTGTTTTCATCTGTTATCTCTTTAATCTTTCTCAGTTGTTTTCCATTGTCTACATCAAATATTGTTAGAGACTAATCATTACATCCTGCAATCAAAACATTTTGAGTTAGAAATGCAACACCAAAGTATCTAATGTTCTCTGACGTTTTAAATGAACGTAAAACTGCTTGAGCTTTAAATGAAAACAAATGAATTTTATAATAAGTACTCAATGCAATAGAATCTAAATTTTCATTTAGACTAATTGAGTAAATAATTTTACATTCCTTTGGTAAATGTGCTTCCTCAAACGACTGTGATTTTACGCAGTATTTAAAAAAACTCGACAATTTTAAAGATTTGAATAAAACATAATTCTTACATGGACTTGAACAAATCGGAGAAATATCGTTGACATCACAAAATGAAATTGGAAATGGTTTTGATTGAGTTAACTCATCATCTACTTCTATTAGTTTAAGAGTTTTATCAACAAACCCGATCAATACTAGTAAGTTTCCATTGGGTAGCTGTGAAAAACATTTCCTTAAGGCAAAAATCGACCGGATCCAATTCTAAATTTTCTAGAGCTACCACTCCTTGAGGTTTTAGTAATAAACATTTTGCCATCTTCCTCAATTACTGAATAAATCTCATCACGTTTATTATCATACAAAATATCATGCAATAGTCTTTCAATTTGATATCTTGCTAATAGTTGAGGTTTTATACAGATTTCATAATAAAAGGCATTCTTTTCTTTTAACAAAATTCGTTTGGTTTTTTCATTAATTTTTGAATTAAGTTCTCCAATGTAGGAATGTACTTCTTCTCTTATTTTAGTTTCATCATATGTATTTGAAATTAATTCCAATTTTTCAATTTCCACTCTTTGTAAATTAATTTCACTTTCCAAGAGATTGTTCATTTCGATATGAATTTCATTTACGTCAAAAAATGACTTTTTTTCAAGATTACTCGCAGTATGCTCTATAAAACGTGACAAATTCTTTTCAACTTTCTCCAATTTTAATCTATTGTCTCGAAATTTCCCGAGAAGTTAAGATTGCTCTTTATTTATAGTCTTAGATTGTTTCTGATAAGCTTCATTCGCCTGCGTTATGATATAATCACGTCTTTTGCATGCAAGGAAATCAATTTGTTTAAATTTCTCTTTAATCTCGAATTCTTTTTTCTTAGAATTCTCAAGATATGATCTTATCTTTTCAGTCTGTGTCTTTATAATTTCTACACTTTTTGATATTTCGTCAGTCACTATTTCTGCTTGCTGTTGAATTGTTCGTTTATCATGACCGTCATGAAAAACCAGTGCACAACTTACACAGAGCAATGTCTTACATTTAGGATCATCACAATAATATTTCAATTTCTCATTGTGCTCTTTGCAGTAAGGAATGGATTTTGAACTTAATGCGTATACAGTATGGTTCTCTGTTCTTTTGCCTTTTCCATGCTTAAGGCGACAGTTCATGCACAGAAATTTCCCGCAATCTTTGCATAAATGTACTTCGATTGGTTCAATATCGTCATCACACACATCACAACAATTAAAAGATTTTTCAGTTGTACTTTCAAAAGATTTAAGTAGTCCAACAAACTCAGCCATGCGAAAGTCATCTTTTATTGATTTCACTTCTGTTTTATTTCGACATACTGGACAATTAATATTTTCTTGGTTTTTGGCATAGCTGTTAATGCATTCTTTGCAGAAGGAATGAAGACAATTTAAAGTAATGGGATCTTTATAAACATCTAAACACACAGAACATGTTAACAATTCCAGGTAATTCGCCATTCACTCAAACTTTTATTAAGTAAGCTTACTTTCAATGCTCATAGAATGCAATGCATTCAGCGCTGTTGCCTTGGTAATCTTGCAAACTATGCCAATACTTGCATTTAATTTAAACACCACTACACATTGTCTAATGCATTTTTGAATTAATTCATCCATATATTAAATAAATTTATTTCCATATCATGAAAGAAACGTAATATTTATTCAAACACTTATAGTTAGAAAGTGTGTGTTCTTTAATACTTATGGTAATGAATGCTTTGGTTGCTAATGGTAAATATCTTGACATTTAAATTCAATTCATGAATTTATTTAACACTAATTTGTTTAATTCTTCATTGCATTGAAAACTGAATTGTTTCAATAAAATTTAAATCTAATATTAACAAAGATATTAACGATTTTATTATTTTTCATCAATGATTTAGCTAATTTTGTATCATAAACTTATATTTTTATTGATATAAGATCTGCATATTCTTTCATTTCATATTCTTTGGGGTTTTCATCTGCTCTCTTCTTAATTTTTCTGTTGTTTTATATTTGCTACGTCAAATATTGTTAGAGAATTATCGTTACATCAAAACATTTTGAGTTAGGCATGCAACATTAATGTATACAATGTATTTTTGGCAAACCAAACTAACGTAAAATTGCTTGAGCTTTAAATTAAAAATAAATTACATTCGTTGAACTTAATAAATACAATAGAATTTTTATTTAGACTAATTGGGACAAATTTATTTTGTTGTGGAATATTTGCTTTTCAAATGATCGTGATTTTACGCTGTATTTAAAAAACTCAACAATTTAGAAGATTTGAATACAAAAAAATTCCTGCAAGGACTTGAACAAAATCGTGAAATTTTGTCAACATAAATAAAGGAAATGGGAAATGTCTTTGATTCAGTTAACTTATTGTCTACTTCTATTAGAATATCAGGAGTACTGTTGGCAATATCCGCAGAAGACGTTTCTAGTAAATTACCATTGGGCGGTTATGATAAGCAGTTGCGATAGAAGAGACATAATGTAGGTGTAATGCAAACTTTCTAGTTTTACCATTTTTTAGATGTCAGTAATAAAGTAGTTTTGCTTATATCAATTATTGAATAGATATCACCACGTTTATTATTATATGAAATATCATACAACCCAGTAAACATTTTCACGGTTTGCCCACCGAGAAAATGGCATGGGGCCCACGTTGGGTTAAGCATGGGCCCCACTCAACGCCCACTCAAATGAGACAAAACCACCTTAATTGGGCCCAGCGTGGACAGCCCACGCTTAGCCCATGCTTTCCCCACCTCTTGCCCACATTTTCTCAAGATTATTCACAGAATTTTCAATAAAATGAGACAGATTCTTTTCAAATTTCCATTGACTCTAATATTTTTGAGAGGTTGAGACTGTTCTTTGTTCTGATAAGCATAATGATGAAATCAGTCCTTTACAATCATGTGCATCAATTTCCTTAAATTTCTCCTTCATCCCTAATTTATTATTACCGTATTCAAAACAAGATATCAAAGTTTTAGTTTGTTACTTTATAATCTCTACTTTATTTGCAAAATCGTCTATCCATATTTTTAATTGGTGCTGAGTTAGCTTTTAACATACTGGACAAGTTATAGCTCTTGGTTTTGTCTATAGTGATTAATGTATTGGTTGCAGAAAGAATTTTGTTCGCTCAAAATCTTTGAATCGTAAGTTTCTCTTCAACTGGCCTAACTTTATCTCTTTTAATTGAGCGTTTACTAAATTCTCATAAATAATAAAAATAATTTAGTTTTCACCCTGTGTTGAGTCTAACACCCATTGAAATTGTAATAGAGCGAATGATACGAGAGTGAATGCCTTCATTAAAAAATCATAAAAGAACTAGACGTATGGTCGCAAGGCAGAATTAACATACTTAGCTTGGTAGTTAGCATAGAAATTTCCTGTGTATGATCAGTTATTAATAAAGAGCTGTGCAAGAATGCAGGCTTAATGAACACGCGAAGGTTTTGTAGTTAGAAAACCTACTTAAAATGATAAGCTTTTTGCATGGACTGTAATAAACTGGGCCTTAGACTAAAATAAAGGAGTTTTTTTTACCAATACATACATTGTTGCCCTAAACCGTACACCAAAATTCGATAGCAGAACTACCATGCATTTAACATTTAAAATCAAAATAAATTACCAAAAGCTTATTAATGGCTGACATATTCCAGGAACTGCCGCTACAATATATACA
>CABFPE010000343.1:354361-374142 GCA_900660155.1 Hofstenia miamia | reverse complement strand
AACTGAAAAGCAAGTCATTTAAATAGGTATAAAATTTTTCTTCTTGAAAGTAAACAACTTTCATTGTAAAACGAGCATTTACAAAAAATGCCACTGTCACAAATCAAGAAAAATAAATACGCATAGTAATGTAACTAAGCAGCTAAACTATTCATGAAAAACGATTCATTTAAAAAGTGATACAATTTTTACTTCTTATGTTAAAAAATGTAGGGTTGAGGTTTTGTTTATTAAACTATTAATATATTCAAGTAATTTAAATATTTCTTCTTAATGCCGTCGAAAACTTAGGCTTTTAAAGCTAATATCAAAATTCAAATAGTTAGATGCACAAATTGCCTAGCAATAGCTGGCTCAGTTCTCAAATATAAAAAATAAGATATGGTACTCTGCAACATGCTTTTCATGTTAGAAATCAGAAAAGTATAAGACTCTTCACAAATATTGGGAAATGAACAACCTAAGCAATTGGTATAAAGCTCATACATAACAAAATTTATTAATGTTTTATAACTGCCAACCATAGTGTTAATTAACTTCATTATTAACGCTTTGTTATCAAACGTAAATACTTAAATAAAAAAGTTGTTTTGCGAGAGGGAAATAAAATTGTTTTCATATGCATGTAATACAACAACAACGAATTTCGAAATTGTTAGTGTCATATGCATAAATTAAGCACGAGTTTTGGCATCAATTGCAAGATCACCATAGTAACATTAAATTTGCACTACATTTCTTGACCGTTAGAGGGCTTATAAACTGCGTCTAATGGATTGCAAGATTCCAAGGCAACAGTGCTGAAAGCGTTGGATTCCATAACCAGTAATTAACTTTTACTTAACAACACATTTTCAAGGAATGGCGAATTATCTGGAACTGTTAACATGCAATGTGTGTTTGGATATTTATAAAGAACCCGTTAGCTTAAGTTGTCTTCATTCCTTCTGTAAACAATGCATTAACAGCTATGCAGGAAACAAAAAAACTATTAATTGTCCAGTATATATATATATATATATATAGTAAGAAGTTACTGCTTTCTCCTTGATATATAATTTTGAGAGTACAACACGTAAACCAAGTTGAAAACAGCATTTTAAATATTGCGATGTGTGTGATGATGATATTGAACCAATGGAAGTTCATTTATGCAAAGATTGCAGGAGAGTTCTATGCATGAACTGCCGACTGAATCATGAAAAAAGAAAAAGAACCAAAATTCATACTGTGTACGCATTAACTTCAAAATCTATTCCTTACTGCAAAGAGCACAATGAGAAATTGAAATACTATTGTGATGATCCCAAATGTAAGAAATCACTTTGTGTAAGTTGTGCTCTAGTATTTCATGATGGTCATGATAAACGAACAATTCAACAGCAAACAGAAATACTGACAGTCGATATTGCAAAGAATGTTGAAATAATAAAGTCGCAGACTGAAAAATTGAAAAGTTACATTGACTACTGCAGAAAAAATGAATTAGAAATTATGGAAAAATTTAAGGAAATTGATATGCTTGCCCTCAAAAGGCGCGACTTTATCATTAAGCAGGCCAATGAAGCTTATGAAAAACAAGCTAAGGCTATGAACAAAGAGCAATCAAAATTTCTTGAAAAAGTTAGAGACAATGTAATAAAATTAGAGGAATTTGAAAAGAATTTGTCACATTTTATAGAGCATTCTGTGAGTAATCTTGAAAAAAAGTCATTTTTTGACGTAAATGAAATTCATGGTGAAATGAACAATCTCTTGGAAAGTGAAATTAATTTACAAAAAGTGGAAATCGAAAAGTTACAATTCATTTCAAATATATATGATGAAACTAAAATAAGGGAGCAAGTACATTCCTACATTGGAGAACCTACTGCAGAAATTAATGAAAAAACCCAACAATCTTCGATAAAAGAAAATAATTCATTTGGTTATGAAATCTGTGTGAAACCTCAACTATTAGCAAGATATCAAATAAATGAAGGAGATTTGCGTGATATTTTGTATGATAATAAACGTGATGAGATTTATTCACTAATTAAGAAAAATGACAAAGGGTTTATTACTAAAACCTCAAAGAATGGTAACACTAGAAAATTAAGCATTGGATCCAGTTCATCGCTGTTGTGTAATTTCTGCTTGTTACAGCTACCCAATGGTAACTTACTAGTATTGATCCATTTCGATTATAATACTCCTACTAAACTAATAGAAGTAGATGACGAGTTAACTCAATCAAAACCATTTCCCATTTCATTTTGTCATGTCACTGATATTGCTCAGTTTTGTTCAAGTCCTTGTAGGAATTTTGTTTTATTCTTATCTCATCAATTGAGTTTTTTTAAATACTGCGCAAAATTCAAGTCATTTGAGAAATCACATGTTCCAAAGGAATATAAAGACATATCTTCAATTAGTCTAAATGAAAATTTAGATTCTATTGCATTCAGTAGATATGAAGAAATTCATTTGTTTTCATTTAAAGCTCAAGCAGTTTTACGTTCATTTGGAAAGTCAGAGAACATTGGATACAATGGTGTTGCATTTCTAACTCAAAATGTTTTGATTGCAGGATGTTTTGATAAATCTCTAACAATATTTGACGTTCCCAACGGAAAACAACTAAGAAAAATTAAGATGTTATCAGATGACAACTACAAAGAATATGAAATAAAAGAATTCATATATCTTATATCTGCAGCGAATGATTCATTGCTAATTTTTGATCAACTTTATTGAATTCATTAAATGAATATTTTGTGCATGTGTTTGAAAAACATTATATTTTTATTTTGTACAATAAAGATTTTTAAACGACATCTAAAATTTTCCAAATATTTACGCTCAATTAAAAGAGAGAAAATTTAGGCCAGTTGAAGAGAAACTGACAATTTAAAGGTTTTATTATTTTGAGCCAACAAAATTCTTTCTGCAAACGATGCATTAATCACTATTGAAAAAACAATAAATTGTCCAGTACGTTGAAAGCTAATTGAACAGCAGATAAAAATATTGATAGGCAATATTGCAAAAAATGTAGAGATTTTAATGTCACAGACTAAAACTTTGATATCATGTTTTAAATCCTCTAAGAATAATGAATTCAGGATGAAGGAGAAATTTAAAGAAATTGTTGTACATGATTGCAAAGGACTGATTTCATCAGTAAGGAGGTCAATGATGCTTATCAGAAGCAAACAAATGCTATGAACAAAGAGCAGTCTCAACTTCTCAAAAATATTAGAATCAATGTAGTAAAATTGTGGAAATTTGAAAAGAATCTGTCTCATTTTATAATACATTCTGTGAGTAATCTCCGCAAAAAGTACTTTTTTGATGTCAATGAAATTCATATTGAAGTTCATAAACTCTTGGAAAATAAAGTTAGTTTACAGTTATTGGAAATTGAAAGATTAGTTTTATTTTAAATACTTATGATGCATTTAAGATAAGTAAATTCCTACATGGGCGATATTATGACAAGAATAACTGATAAAATTAAAATAATTTTAATACCAGAACATCGGCCAATATAAATGGTCAAAATTAACACTTTTGCTACTTTCGATTATTCAAATTTAAAAGCATGCTCTACAGATAATCTGTGTATTTGAAAAGTAGGATTGACGTTTTTTTTGTTAAATTATTAATATATTCAAGTAATTTAAATAATTATCATTACAGGGTATATTTTGTAAATTTTATAAAAACACAAGGTTGTGATATCCATTATTACTGATGTTCATTTAAGAGTGATAAAAATATCAAATCGTTAAGCTGGCCTAAAATTCAAGTAATTTAAAAAATATATAGGCATTTAAGTTTAGCAAGTTTTGCCCCTCAATGTTGAGTTGCTTCCAGCGTCTCTGCATATTAACATATTATCCAGTTTTCATTTTGTGCGTTATTTGAAAGTGGGAAGATAATGTGTCACCGGCTCATATTGCTTCTATCCCAAATACTTATCACAGCTGCCCAAAGGAAACTTACTAGTATTGATTCATAAATCTCCTTGTAAACTAATAGAAGTAGATGATGAGTTAACTCAATCAAAACCATTTCCCATTTCATTTTGTGATTCTAAAGACGTTTCTCACATGTGTTCAAGTCCTTGTAGGAATTTTGTTTTATTCTTATCTTGTAAATTGTTGAGTTTTTTTAAATACTGCATAAAATCCCAGTCATTTGAGAAAGCACATTTACCAAAGGAATATAACGACATTTACTCAATTAATCTAAATGAAAATTTAGATTCTATTGCATTCACGGATTACATTGGAATTCATTTGTTTTCATTTAAAGCTCAAGCAATTTTGCGTTCGTTTGGAAAGTCAGAGAACATTGGATACTATGGTGTTGCATTTTTAACTCAAACTGATTTGATTGCAGGATGTACGGATAAATCTTTAACAATTTTTGACGTTACCAACGGAAACCAACTGAAAAAGATTAAAGAGATAACAAATGAAAACAGCAAAGAATATGAAATAAATGAATCGCCAAGACGTATATCTGTTGCCAATAGTTCATTGCTAATTTTTGATCAAAGGGATGAAATATTTAAACTTAAACTTTATTGAATTCATTAAACGAATATTTTGTGCATGTGTTTGAAAAACATTATATTTTTATTTTGTTCAATGAAATTTTTTAAACTACATCTAACATTTTCCCAATATTTACGCTCAATTAAAAGAGAGAGAATTTAGGCCAGTTAAAGAGAAACTTACAACTTAACGATTTTATCATTTTGAGCCAACAATATTCTTTCTGCAAACAATGCATTAATCACTATGGAAAAAGACAATGAATTGTCCAGTATGTTGAAAGCTAATTCAAAACCAGATAAAAATATTGATAGAAGATATTGCAAAGAATGTAGAGATTATAAAGTTACAGACTAAAATTTTGATGTCTTCTTTTGAATCCTCAAAAATAATAAATCAGAGATGAAGGAGAAATTCAAGGAAATTGATATACTCGATTGTAAAGGACATGATTTCATCATTAAGCTGGCCAATAATGTTTATCAGAAGCAAGCAAATGTAATAAAATTGTGTAAATTTGAAAAAAAATCTGTCACATTTTATAGAAAATTCTGTGAGTAATCTTGAGAAAAACTCATTTTTGATGTCAATGAAATTCATGGTGAAGTTGATGAACTCTTAAAAAGTAAAGTTAATTTACAATTAGTGGAAATTGAAAATTTTGAGTTAATTGCAAATTTATATGAGCATATAGCGAATTAAAAATAAGTAAGCAAGTGCAATCCTATATTGGAGACTTAATGCAGAAATGAATGAAAAAACCAAACGAATTTTGATTAAAGAGAAAAAATCTATGAGGTCTCAATTATTTTCAAAATATTCACTAAGTGAAGGAAAATTGATTGATATTTATTATGATAATAAACGAGATGAGATTTATTCAAAAATTCACTACAATGGCAAATGTTTAATTACTAAAACTTCAAGGAGTGGTAGCACTAAAAAACTGAGCGTTTGATCCTACTCATCTTGGTTCAAATACAACTGCTTCTCACAGCTACCCAATGGTACCTTATTAGTATTGATTCTTTCCAAAATATCTACTCTTAGTAACCTAATAGAAATAGATGATGAGTTAACTGAATCAAAACCAATTAGCATTTCTTTTTGTTTTGTTAACGAAATTTAATGCATGTGTTCAAGTCCTTGTAGAAATTTTTTTCAGTCACATCGCTTAGATTGTGGAGTTTTTTTAAAATACATCATTAAATCACAAAAATATAACAAGGTATGGTCAATTAGCCTAAATGAAAATTTTGATTAAATTGCATTTATTAATCGCAATGGAATGCATTTGTTTTCATTTAAAGCTCAAGAAATTTTTAAGTTCACTTTTCATTAATTTTTTTAACAATTTTTTTGGTTTTAATATTCAAAACATGCATTTATTCATATTTTCGATTTCAAGGACATTTCAATTCCATATATGCACCCACCTATTGTTCAGAACTTTTACATGAAACTCAGTGCTTCTAATATTTCCTAATAAGGGACTCTTTTTTTAGAAATTACAAGTAATTTTAATTGTATAACAATAGCTCTACCTAGTCCATATTCATGGTAAAATCTAGCAAAGGCATCGTGTAATATTGAATGTGTATGACAACATTGGAAGCTTCCAAATAAATATTCAAATAGAGTTTTAAATATCCATGGCTTGGGCCAATCAATCCGACTTTTTGGTTATTAAAGAAATTAAAATTGAATGGTTGATTAAATTTAATTGATTTCTCACTTGCGTAAATGTTAATTTGTGATTCATTACGTTGATCAATATTGTACAAAAACGCATGTATATGTATTGATGTAGACAAGTACAAACAAAATTATAGTAAACATATAGGTGGCGCAAATATGAAATTGAAATGTCTATATATATATATAATTGTCAGTTGTACCATAGTAATCGGGAGTTTTGATTACAACGGACAAGCAAAGTCAATTTCTTAAGGTTACAAAGGAACAGGTGTGTTTATCATTTCAAAAATATTTTTTACTAAAACTTTTTTTTCTGATGCGTGTAAGCACATCAAATAATGCCCCTTCTGATAATAAAATAAATTTTTTATTTTTTCAACATTTTTAATTTTCACATATAATGGTCAGTTGTAATGTTCAACATATAATAGTCCTTTGTAAAACTTGGTGTATGACGTTTTTAGTTAAGCTCTATTTATACATTTTTATTTAAATAGCATTGTCAATTATTTCATTATGTTCATACATTAACCAAAAACGCTTCAATTTTTTTAGATTTTGTGTGCTTTTGAATATGTTCTCCCTCACCACCAATATTGACAGCTTTTTATTACATTTTCTAGGGTTGTTAGATATGTCAGTTCTTTATCTCTAAAAATCTCCAAAAATATGTGTCAATATTAGCACTTTTTTAATTGGTATCTATTTCAATTATTAAAGTAGACCATGCTTGGAAACTTATTTCTTCATTAGTTTTAATATTACTGACGCAGTTTACATGGGATTTTTCACTACCAAAATAACACTATCTCATTTAATATGCCTTCAAAAACACGAAAAGTTTATTTGGCCCAAACTGGGCACTAATAGAAAATGGCACGGTATTATGATATTGCACTTACGGCTGCTACTAATTTATTTGATTTCAATTCATATAAATTTGACAAACCGCATTGCAGTACCTCATTGCAAACAAAAATTGTGAAAAAGCATTAGTTCACAACTTAGTTTTGTATTATTATGCTCTTAACATCAGTTTTGTTGTTTGAAAAAAAAATTGATGCAGTTGAATGCATTAAAATAAGAAATTTCAATGAAATAGCTTTAGATGAATATCACACATTTTAGATTAATTTTGCGGCAGTTTTTTTAATAAGGAATTGTATTGTGAGGCCGTTTCTCAATGGCAAAGAATTCAAATCAACATGAAATGAAAGAAAATTTACGAAAACAAATTTTATCTATGCTTGAAATAAATGTGTTACAACAGACCATTATGTTACACCTGACCATTATGTATATGTGAAAGTAACGTTACAACGGATCATTATATATATATATATATATATTCAATGATCAGGATATCATATACTCCATTAAAAAAAATAGCAAAACCCTCCACCGGGCTCAATTTTAGGTAATTCTTTGCAAGAAAATTCACTAGGGTAACAAGTATTTAAAATGTAGTTGCTTAAAACATTATCAAATACGCAAGCTTTGATTGTGCATAATACAAAAATTCATTATTAACCAACAGAACTTATGTTTCAAACACAATCCGATATTTGAGATGGGTGTAACTACATAAAGCAAGTTTAAAAAAATCACTCTTAAAGTCACTATGATACTTTCTTTTGGGATATGAAATGAAATGGAGCTTGACTTCAAGGTAAAATATAGTAAAATTTTACTATGAAATTTTTACAAAATACCTACATAGGATATCGTATATTTGCACCTCTGTTGAATTCAGCTCCTCACATCTACAATTACGCATGTCTCCCAATGTACGAGATGTTTTAAAAAAAACTTTGATTGTTATAACAAAATGTAATTATCTTTATGGTGTAATGTGTTTGGCACACATGTATAATGTTGTTAGATTTTTGGAACAAAATGATTGTGAGTTCATATTCATTGTCCCCCTTTAATTATTTTGCAATCAAATTTACCATAAGAATGAATCTGTTGCCTATATTTTCGAGGCACAAACATCCATCGATATCCATGGATAGAATTGATCTCCCTATAGATCTAGTTCTATTGCATTGAGGATTTATTCCTAAACAACCAAGAAATCTTTTACAAAGGGACGTCTTCTGACTACAAATTGCCACGACACCCCTGTCAGAGACTTGGATAGTTTATTTACAGGAAACAAAATAATTGAGACTAGCTGTTGCTTCATGTAAATAAGATTAACATAATCACCCAGAACCAGTTAAGCTTGTACCTGTATGTCATGCAAAAAAAATAGTTGAAAAATGTCATCATATACTTAAGATATTAGAAAAATAAAAAAAGTTTTTGTATTTATTTATCCTGTCGGCAAATGCAACTAAGAAAAGAATGAGTTGATTTTATGTGGTGTGTGAGATTATTGAAAAATTTTCAAAATTTATTTGTCCTAAAGAAATGGTTTGAAGTGAATAAACTTGTCAATAACGATGATTTGTTTATGTGACAAATGTCAGTCAAAGTTCCCAACTTTGCTTCACTCATTAGAATGATTTCCAATCTCAACGTGTAAACAAATTTCTTTTCACGACAAAAGTTTGGACTGCTAACTATTACTAATTACTCTCAACATTTGAACAATAAACGAATATTTGCTGCAGCATAATACTATACTACTAAACAACATCGATGCAAAATCAGCGATGGATACGAGATGGGCAGTGCTGAGTGTTTCAAAGAAATGAAGCAAATGTTAAAATAACTTACTATTACGCAACATTGCAGGCAATTATATGTAACCCAAATATGGTGAATTTATGTAATTTATAAGCAATGTGTTGAAAAATAAATTTTACTTTCCAAGTTATTTAAACTAAGCATCTCTTATACCGAAATTGTTCGAGTTAACAGAAAAAACAAAAAAATATTTTTTACAAAAATCATAAACTATGATTTCTATTAATTTAAAATGCAGGTCTGTGAATAGGCCCAAATTTTCGGCCCAATTCAATCTATGTGGCAGATGAAGCGAGTAAACCCAGAAGCAGATATCAGCACACCAACCAATGCTCACGCCAACATTTTTGTTTGCACACAAATTTGATACAACTTTCGGGGCATTCCTAACGCTTACAACAAAAATTTTTGTGTACAGACCGGACTTGCCATTGCCATTGACTTTTTTAGTCAACTACCAACACATCAGCAAAAGGCCTTTGTGTCATACAAAATACACAACAAAACAAAGGAATATATTACAGGCACCACACTTATCATTTAGGCAATCTTGTTTCTTTTAAAATTCAACATTTATATTAATTATATGGAAATAAAATTACTAGTGAGAGTGAGATTTTATATAATATATAAGAGAATGTAAGTGTTTTGTAAGATAGGAATAGAAAAATGGTTGAGAGCCACCATTCTTTCTTACTGCTACTCTTCATAAAAATCTACGCAACAGAACATGTTGTTATATGTTGCGTTCTGTTGGCACAGATTCTCGTATTTGTGCACAATTTTCATTACATTTCATTAGGAAGCCAGTGAAATGTCTACCAGCACTGTAATTACTACATGATTGTAGTCCTTTAAAGCAATACAATGCAATACTTTCTAGCAATTAGATATAATTTGGAAATAGCGTTTATTAAATTTTAATCAGCTATACAAATAATAATGCACTGGCTATATATATATATATATATATATATATATATTGTNTTTGTCAGCTTGATTTTGATTGTCCATTAGACAAAAGATATCGTCGACGTATCGCACGTAGAACAAAGGAAGATTACTTGTAGAGAATTTTGATTCAATGATGTCCATAGCAAAGTTGGCGAATGCAGGGCCTAGGTACTGGGACAAACAAGAGCCTTTAATCATAAATAAACTGGTATGACGAATTTAATTATGTTACTCAAAATCTTTGCTAATTTTGTACAAAATAGGAGCTATACGGTGAAATATAGGATAAAAATTGTAATGGGACTGCTATTCGAAGGAACTGGGACAAAAACCCAATGGGAGGTTATGCCAATACAACTTTGTACAAAAAAAAATGCAAAAATTTCGCATTTGGCAACTAGAATGGTTAATATTTTCGCCCACAGTTGGCAGTGTTTAAAAAAATTTAATTATTGCAAAATTTGGAAATATGCAATATGTTAAAAAATATGTTTAGAAAAACTATATTTAGGTTGTCAATATCAATAACCTATAAGATTATAATTTCTATATTTACATGGAATAAATAAACAAATTTGAAAATTAAAGAACATAATATATTGACCAAATATTGGTAGGAAATGCATGTGTGTAAATTTTATAAGACTGAATTTTCAAGTCACACAACATGTTTAGTGTACATAGCAGAAGTTAAAAATCTACACAACACACAACGGGAAGCCTGACAATAACCAATCGGGTGTCAATGAAAAAAATATTATTACTGATTAAAAAAACTTTTCTTGTTCTAAGCACTCTACATTTTTATTAAATGAAGAATAATTATGAAAATAAATATAGACTTTGTAAGTGCATGCCCAATGGAAAACCAATAATGAATTTCAAATTTTACAACAAGATTAAAATCGCGTACGCACTTACAACTTTTGCTGTGATCCTAAATAAAACATGAAAGGTAAGGCCCAATGATATAAATGTTCACATTACTTTAATCTTAAGCCGTTGTTACCAATTTAAATGAACAAAGCGATTCTTCTAAAATCGCAATCAATTTTCTTCGAGCTTATTAGGAAATTTAGAAATTGTAAGGCATAGACACATTTATTCATTAACATGTTTGATTGTTGAGACTGAAGTTCATGGAACACTAATTTTCTTTGAAAATTCCGATTTTTAAAAAAATCAAATTCAGTCAATGCCTAACCAGGAAGAGCAACTTTACCCCACTTGTTTCTTTTCACGTAGATGGACCACGGATGTCTCATTGGGAGACGCAATATGCAAGGTGGCAACTCGTGGCGTCGCATTCAATAAAGGGTCTCGTCCACACTCAAGTAGCCCCATAAATATTAATGATAACTTAGGTGGGTGAATTGGTAAAAATGATCATTTTTGACGCATTTTTTGAATCTGTAATTTTTAATAAAATCTTGCTGCAGGATAAATTTCCTTGGAAAGTTGTAAACAATAACAATGCAAAGCATGACGGTTTACACATACTTTGATACCAAATAATTATTCTGTTGAATATGCTAGTTAATTTGAAATTGTGCACTAATTTTCTGTTGATGTATGTAAAATAGTGTAAGCAATACATATTTTAGGTCTTGAGAAATATTTTACACTAAAGTAATATTGAATATGAAGTCGGTCTCTAGGAAAATATAGAAACTAAGACCTACTTCATATTGTTGATGATAACTTCTCCAGAAGTTGGAACTGACTCATTTGTTAACATACGAATGATTTCAGTCTTACCACTGTCATTCACTCCTACGAACCCAAATGCTTCTCCTTCCAATATTTCGCAATTGATATTTTTGAAAATTGTAACAGAAGAAAAGTTAAACCGTTTACGTTCCTAAATATTTAAATTAATAATCTAAAATATTAGGATAACTTAACAATAAATCCACTTAAAGTTTTATACACTCAACACAGGCTGACTCGTAGGAATGCCATGCAGTAGAAAATTTCGTAAAATTAGTGGAGGGTGAATTGTTTTTGTGTAATTACAGGGATTGCAACCGGAATTGTGGCACAAATTCGCAATTGTGAGATTTGATATATACACATAATTTGAATATAAATATATATGAAATGTCTAAATATTCTTAAAATGTTAATATGTTACGTTATTTATGAATATTTATATATAATTTACAAAATGCTTAAATTTCAAAATTTATACAATTTTCTTGATTTTGTCATACACGGAAAAAATCATTAAAAATATTAAACAGACTCTTAGATAAACAGTTGACAAGTCCTATGTAAGTATTCAGTTTGCCAGCCTTCTGTGTGATTAATACATTTTCTTGAATTAGTAGGATTTCTCTTCTACTGGAATCTTAAAATGTTAATATGCTATGTTATTTATGAATATTTATATATAATTTACAAAATGCTTAAATTTCAAAATTTATACAATTTTCTGCTGCAGAATATTCTTATCCTACTAGAAAACAACGATGTCAAATCAGAGGTGGATACGGGTTGTGAAGTGCTGAGTACCGTCAAAGAAATGAGCTAAAATGTCAAAATAACTTACTATTACGCAACAATGCAGGCGAAGCAAAAAAACCCACATGTGGTGAATGAATAAGCAGTGTGTTCAAAAATAAAATTTAATTTTCAAGTTATTCAAACTTAATGTATAATTCTTCTAGTATACAGAAAAACAAAAAATATTTTAGACAAAAATAATAAAATGGGACTATAATGGGTCGAATTGGTATTAACTTAAAAGGCACAGTCTGTGAAGAGGCTCAAATTTTCGATTGATTAAAATGATGACACCGTCAGTCGACTCTTACAAACTTTGTCGAGCTACGGCCCTGCTTTCCTTGAACTTGCTTACACAAGTGATTCACAGCAATGATTAATTCACATTTACACAAATATTGTGTATGTCTGTTCAATGAAGCTGGAATTATTCTATCTAAACTCTGTTGGACTCGAAGGTCCAATAAATTGAGTTCCCTAGTATTTTTAAAATTCGCTAAGATTTAGCCCAATCTTTATAAGAAGATCCAGTCAGTTAGATCAGCTGAGCGAATTGCCCTTGTGCATTGTAATGATTTGAAGCCCATCTCATTTGATAATGATTCTGATTTTTAATTTCAATTTGATATCATTCATGTAGTTCTTTATTCGATTCATTAAAATTTACTACTTGGTATAAACATCCAAACACTATTCAAATTATTATCAATCATGTATAGCATATATTTATTGCATGCAATTCAATATTGATTGAATTTAATCAAATTATACTTTGTATTGATATTTTGGTATTATATATGGATTTATTAGGTTTGTACTTCAGTTAATAATTTTCGATTACATTCTGTACAATTGGGGATTTCTCTGATATTTAAATGGGGATGGGGTTTGCGTGGAGAACTCCATAGGAATTACATGGGGATGGGGAAAGAAATAATATCCCCACGGCAACTATGGTATGCGCAGATATACACCACAAACCTTTTNATATATATATATGGCATTAAACGATAGTTAACAACAATAATGTAAAATGAGATTTAGGCCTCCGATAATTTTAGAAATTAAAGCTTGTCATGAGCTATCCACCTTGGTTGAGACCCATAAATAAGTAATTTCTCAAATACTAAGAGAAAGCATTGATCAACTTATCTTCTACCTGATCGAAGTAGCAGCTCTGCTTTTAGCTGTATTTAAAGTTATCTAAATAATGTTTACAGATAATAGGTGAAACCAGTCAGCAAAGATTTTCAACCCAACCCCGACCTGCAATAAATACTTCTAAAATATGTTGATGAAATTGTTGAAGAGGGGATTTTGATCATATTTCTATTTTACATTTTCAAAAACTGTGTTGACGAAATTCCTTGACCCAACCCATCCTGCAGGTTAAGTAAATCTAAATTATAATCTGACATCTGGCCGAGTAAACAAATAGAGGAGTTGCGTGAACCCAATTACTACAAGAATAAATTCTTCCAAAGTAGTGTGATGTGTTTGTCAACAGTGGTTCTCAGTAGCGCATTTAGGGGGGGCATGGCTCCCCTCTAAATCTAGACACAAAGTCAAAATATCAAAAATTTAAAAAAGAGAATATAACCATGCATGATTTGCCACAATTAAATGAGAAAATCAATTTAATAAAATATGCTGTGCAATAAACTATCAATATAACCCACCAAATCTCACTTTCTTTGAGAATGGTTTGGCAATTAATCTCAAAGTATGAATTATTTCAAATTAATTTCCACTGACGAGCATTTAAACACAAACGGGTAGAATGTTATTTATGTTCAACAATGTCCAATGAAAGACTATCAAACTTACTAATAATGAAGCGCAGCTTGTGAAAGACATAAACCTTAGATGTTGCTGTTAAAATGTTTGCCGAAATGAGGTCTTGGCGATATCCTCTCATTTATTGTTTTGATATTTTTTATGTATTAGTCATTTTAATGCACAATTTTTTTTAATAAAAATAAAGTTCTTTATATAACTATACCTATTACCTAGTATAAGTATTTATAAAGCAGGTTACACTATAGTCATACAATTGCTGGCATAAATTTGCGTGATGTCTAAATTAGTATACATTAACTAATATTTTTGGTTCCCTTTAAGAGTTTTGTGAAATGGAGCAAATGGTGGTTTTGCTGCCCATGTTTGGATTTTACAAATTTTTGTGAGACAAAAGAACGCGCAAAATGTGAAATAATTTTTTGAAATACTTTTTTTAAATCGCAGGTTGCCGATATGCATTGACCCGACCCAACCCGAGCCGCTTCCACCTCTGTTACGGGTATTCCCATAACTGTGCAAATGCACAATAATGGCTGTACGTCATAATGCGTATAAATTTCATCAGATACACAAAGACGTGGTTAAAATGGTGTAGTAATAGTACTAGAAAGGACATTTAATGAAATTAATAACACATGACAAACATTCATATTTATTATTTAATCATAAGCAATGAACATTTCAATAATTCAGTTGCTATTTGTTTGCTCTTGTAATCACTCACTCAAGTGCAGAGGTCTAATGTCAAAAAGTTTTTCAAATTCGTTTACATATTTGATCAAACTTTAGAATGACGTTTAACTTAAAATTTATGTTTTATCAATCGCCTCTTTACACATTAGTTACAATCTGTCAAAAGATATCTATAACAGTAAGTACTAACTGGTCGATACTAGAAAAGAAGGAAATACCAGGTGTAATGTAAAATCTTTGGAGGAACTTTATATAAAAATGTGAACTATACTTCTTTCTGATGTCTTTTGCTATATTTAGCCAATTATTTGACAAACTCAATACCAATTAAGTTTTCACACTGTAAATTTTTCTGAGAAAAGTAAATCTTTGTACAAGAAAATCTATAAACTGCCCTAAGCAAAATATTTTATTTAAGAGTTTGATGCAATTTCATTCAAGAAAAATATTAAAGTAAAAGAAAAGACTGCAAGTATGTGGGTTACATTTTGATAGCAGTGGGCCGATGGAGTTTTTCCAAAAATGCGTCGGTTGGTTAGTTTAGGCAATATATGAAATTGCGATACTTTTATGTAAATGTTGTGATAAAAAATAATTATGTTTGGATTTTGTATATCTTGCAAATAAGTAAATGTATTTTTTAAAAATTTTGGGGAAAAAAATTTGAACTTTCTCAGCAGTTTTCAACTGCCGCAAAATGAGATTTCGACCAATTGATTAAAAGAAGCGTTAATATCTGTGGTTTCAATAAGCGATTCGGTTGCATATTTTTGAATGGAAAATTGCAAAACTGAATGATGCGACAATATTCGTTATCGAAAACCTTTCTGGCGAAGTGAAAGGTACAGTTATTACTGAATTAACCGCATTAGCAAAACAAATCTAATTGAACAATCAACGATTCAGCATAACATTGCGGTGCTATGCATAAGAATTAGTAAAACTAAAAATGAGAAAGATAACATAAAGTTGGTCTCATCGCGAAATATTGTAAAATGAGAAGAACATTATTAAAATTGTTATTATTTGAACATTGTTATTTGACATTTTTGAGAAAATGTTCTTAAACTCTCTACACCTTCAACATTATCAAAAAATACATTCCTCAGCAATTGTAAGCAGTAACAATGGGGTTCAAATGGGCCTATTTTAATATTTGAGACAAAAGGATACAACGCAGTATTGGATCTTTACGCATTAGCGGTTTCAGTGACTGCTATTTGTGGTTGTCGAACCAATTCCAATAAAATTCCAACTTCCAATTGGAATCCAATCGGTTTCCAATTCTAAATGGACAGGTTTGTGCACAATCATATAAAAAATAAGTTTTATTAAAATTACATCAAAGCAAGCACATGATTTTAATCAACCGGAATCTATTAGTCAATAGTATTTTAAACACCCATAAGCAACCTGTAATTCTTTATAGCTGGCAATTCTTTCAACTTGGGAAAAATAGCAATACAATAAATATTAATTAAAACAAAATTTGTAAAAATGTTTACATAGTTGCAAATTAATGTTTCAAAATGCGAGGGAGGAATTCCAAACTAAGCACGAATATTTTAAAAGAATTCTATTTCCACTAGTTAGCGTGGCAAGTTGATCAGTGCAACGGAATAGTAGAACGCAAATACTAAGCCAATAGAAACCGAGCACTTCAGAGGCAGATATTGAATTGAGCGGTTTATACGCTGGTTCTTAAGTGAACTACGACCAAAGTGAAATAAACGATGTCAGAAGAGAAGTAATTTTGCAATGGCTTTTCACTGAAATTATCTTCGCCAAACGACAGAGGTAAGTTCTTTATCAAAATAACCGTATCAATAATTTAAACAATAAAGCAACTTAGATAAGAAATGCTCGTATTGGAAGTAGAAGTTATTCTGAAAGCAGCCAAAGTTGGCTTTTGGAATCTCAAATTAGTAGTGTGTCTGTTCACCATTTACTTGTTAAATTCTTACTATCTCATGTTCTACCCCTTTGTTTATGGAGACCTCAGTTACAGATGCATTGATAACCCACACATATGGAATAATTCCATCAATCAGTGCCAGACAAGAGCTGATGGAAAAACAGTCAAATGCAGTAAATTCGAATACCTGCCTGGGGAGGACTTTGAAGACACCGCAGTAGCTAAGTATGACTTAGTCTGTGACAAATATGACAGGAAGCGATGGGATTTGTCATGTTTAATGATTGGGCAAATGATTTCTGTTATCTTCTCCTCAATGCTGGTGGATTACTATGGCAGAAAACGAGTCTTACAATTTTCCACCTTTTCTAGCATCATTGTGTCAATCAGTTATTTATTCCAACCGAATTTCTACACCATGTGTTTATGTAGGATTATTGGGAGTACGCTAAATATGTCCAAAGCGTTAACAACCGTTATTTTATTAACAGAAGTTTTACCAATAAAGTACGTAAGATTCGCAACGAGTGTAATTGTTTCCTTGGAGGGCTTGGGCATTGCGCTCAGCTCAATCTATTCCATGATTTTCCCCAAATGGCAGGACTTTATTTTGTACAGAATAATACTTTTGGATGTACTCATGCTAATTATGGCGGTATTATTTCTGGAAGAATCTCCCAAATGGCTGCTGCAGAAAACTAAGTATACTGAGTTTAAAGATTTAGTGGCCAAAATGTTTAAGCAGAACAATACGGAAATGCCCAAAAACATTCAAAAGGTTTTGAGTGATATAAGTGTTGAGCAAGACTCGGAAAACGACGGCAAAATAAGTGAGGTAAAAACTTTTCTCAAAGTCTACATGTTATTGAAAACAAAGAGAACTGCTCTGAGGATGTTTTCAATCAGCCTCAGTTGGATCGCCTGTACAATTGTCTACTACGCACTTGCATTTGGCAAAGAGTTGTTTGACATTAACCTCCACAGTTACTACATTCTCAACGGCTTGTCGGAGATCCCCGGCGCCATAACGCAAATGACTCTGGCAAACTGCTTAGGATATAAATGGACAAACGTCGTATCTCTGGTATCGTGTGCAGCATGTCTTTATCTAAATTACTTTTTAAAATCTAATGCGAGTTGGCTCATTTTAACATATATTAACGCAGCATGTACGAAGCTATTTATAACTACAGCAACAACCAACCTTTACGTATGGAATGCTCAGTTGGTGCCTACCAATCTGAGAGCTATCGGCATGGGCTTAGGATCATTCACTGGAAGGCTGTCAAGCGTTCCAATGCCAATTCTTTTTTCATATTTGAACAACATTGGCTCATTTTTACCAGGTATCGTTTTAGGTACGGTGGCGCTAATTGCCGGAATTTTCTCTCTTAACGTTCCGGAAACCATAGGAAACGTTCCTCCAGACGACATTGAAGAATTCGAAGCATTGGGAACAAAGAACTACACAAACATCAAAAGTAGAAGAATCGAGATGCTAACGAAAATTGGAGAAAAAGATGTTTAAATTTTAAATGCAGTTTGTATATAACGAGTCGTTAAATTAAAATTGTTTCTAAAAACACTTCTAACCTACCAACTATAAATCAAAAAAGTTAACAAATCCTAATATCAGTTTCAAACAAAAAATATTATTTGACGTTTTTTACATGTAGTATTTATAAAATAACATTGGAAATTTTATAAAATAATAATATATAAAGCAAAATATGCAACTTCAAAGTAAAAATCAGAAGCAAAGTATAGAAATGTAGATTTTGTATGTCTTTGAGGTAGATAGATGTTACGAGTTTTCATTTTGAAATCGACTGTGGCTGCATTTTGCTTGGGTAATTTTTGTAAAAATGAACAGAAATTTCATCCCAATGTAGTGAATACCATAGAACTTATACACAATGCGTTCAAAAATAAAATTTTTATTTTTTAACTAATAAAGCGTTAACTAGAGGCAAATTAGATGCCTGTTTCCTCTCAAACACAATTATTCAGCATGCTTTTGAAATTGTTACAACGTATTTCATTCATTGCCTCAGAAGGCAACGAGTGCTTAATTCCCGTCTAATTAAGGCATTAGTTCATGCAATTGTTAACGCTATTTTAGAGTATCGTTTTGAGACCACTTCCCTTAGAATTTTATACTTTTAAATTTTTAACTTGCCCGAATCTATTCTAGAAAAGAAAAAATTAAGAAATTTTTTTTGGAAAGGAAATTTAAATGGGCCGAATTGGGGATCATTAAAATGCAATGGGTCGATCAAAAGCTACTACAACCGGACCGTCCTTTGCCTTAAATCCGAGTTGGGTATGAAAATCAGAACAAACATCAATCTCTCTCTTTGTGCTGTTTCTAGAACGTCGATATTCATCATTTTTGGAATTTATTTCAGAAAATTTAGAGAATATCTTTTATTATTTGATATCCTACCTCAACAAAAAATATTTTCCATCACAGTGAATGTAAACTACCACTATTCTGTTTTAAGTTGCTTTGTTCTACTTGCCGGCCTTACAATTCATGAAATTTGTTGCAATTTTGAATAATAGTACAACAAAGGATGATGTATCGCACAATGAAAATGTTTAAAATTCCAAATTTCTGTTAATTGATAGAAGACGAGTTTTATGTAAACTGACATGTTGACATGTTTTATTGGCATGTAACAAGTTGAATTCGATAATGTCATTATTTAATTTTTCAGCAATAATATTTTGAAAGCAAATTATAAGTTTATCTTGAAAACAAAAACTTCACGTGGTATGACTTTTAGTATATATTACAAAATGAATTCATTTACATTAATTTAATGACTAATAGTAGGAACTCTTAAGCATTTAAAAATGGGCCTTTTCAGCCACAAAAAGTTAAGTAACGTGGAAACTCAGAATTTTGACGGCATTTTTTAGTGTGGACCTGAGGATCTTTAATTTATATATATATATATATATATATATATATA
>CABFPE010000343.1:343759-353946 GCA_900660155.1 Hofstenia miamia | reverse complement strand
ATATATATATATATATATATATATATATATACTGATAGCTCCCTCTAGGTAGTATGAATTTTTCAAAAATCCGCTACATAGAGAGACCTGAGTAAAATTGTCTATACTACATAGAAGGAGTTCGGGTTTTTGGCCGAAAATTAAACTTTTTGCGATTCCTCGCTAAAAAACTAATC
Source organism: Hofstenia miamia (assembly GCA_900660155.1). Classification (NCBI taxonomy): domain Eukaryota; kingdom Metazoa; phylum Xenacoelomorpha; order Acoela; family Hofsteniidae; genus Hofstenia; species Hofstenia miamia. Next base: position 353,770 of record CABFPE010000343.1, on the reverse strand, counting down.
GATCCTTAAAATATTTTGCATGAAGGTAGGGACTACTAAAAGACTACATCCTACAAAAATTCAGAAATTTGTGTGGAAAAATCAGCTTATATGGTTATGTGGAAAAATACATGAGGGAGGTATTTATATGTATATAATATATATATAAATATATATATATATATACGCAGATGTGCTAGGAAATTATAACTACTATTGGAAGCATCTCTTATTGCACTACTCTTTTCTGTTGCACAATTTGAACGAGACGTAAGCCACTTATCAATGACATTTTGCTTAAATAATTAAAGTCAACAAATTTTTCTGAAATACTCTCTAAAAATCAATGTGAATATTTTAATTTGCTCCAATTATTTATAAAATTTTTGCCTGTAAAATATATCGAAACGAGCAAAAGGTCCTTTTTTAATGTTTTATATGTCTTGGAAAAAAGTAGAATTATAGCTCTAGTGAATTTGCAGTTAGCAAATGTGAAAATTTCCATTCTCATGTATATCATCATACTTGCAATGTGACTCTTAAAACTATGTTGCAACAGTTTGATAAATTGACCCAGTGCATTACGGTTGTTTAATTACAGTCTCTCCATTGGAATTAATAAGAATTTGTGCATTGATGAATTCAGATGTGAAACACATGCGTTGTAATTAAAATGCAATGACGACAAATGCGATTGATAGTTAATATTTCATTTGCAAAGGTTTTATGGTTGATAAATATCGTGCAAAACTGATTGATATTGGTTACTGGCAGCAAACTTTATGAAAAGTGTTTTTAATGAATAACAAGAATAGTCGTACTGACCACCATTAACACTGAAACTTGCATTTCGTCAAATTTGACGAAACCAAAGATTGCCCTCCATCTCTACCTCTGAATGAATTTTTGTCTCAGTTCGAAATATTACTAGTTCTTACTGAAAAAATTAGAAAGTCTATAAGGTTGCATGTACTGCATATTACATTTACTATTTCGCAGAAACGTGTTGCTCAAATACGCCTTAACGTTCGGACTGATTTATTATCTGAACACTAGGTATGGGAAGTATAGGGTTGCATGTACTTGGTATATATTACAGTTACTATTTGCAATTGTGTAAGACAGAAACGTGTTGAGACAAAGATTGATTTCATTTTGTTTCAAACATTACCTCGATTACATACTTATGAACCCTATTCTTCACAAAGAGGGGGTAAGTTTACCAATAAGCGAATTTTTATTAGTAACTTTTCTAAAACTAATTTGAAAGGTTTGCTGCGCTTTTTAATATCTTAAATTTAGTTTTACACTTTCTGCGAAAATTTTAAGGTGAAAGCATTTATTTTCAAGTAATTATGACTATTTTGTCAACAGTGATTGACATTTATTTTAATACCATCAGCATAATAACTACGAATTAGTATGTCTTAAGTTAATACTAGACCTTATAATTTGTGAATTGAATTGAAAAATATTAAAAGTTGACCAAAAATAATCATAAGACACCTCTTTGCATTTTTGCAATTTTTTGCAAAAATGCAAAATGTATGGATAAAAATGTTTTTTTGGAATTTTTTCAAACTTTTTATCTCATATTACCTTTGTGCCAAACTTCATGACAATATCATTCATATATCAAAAATAAACCTGGGGTATTTTTAACCGCCCCCTTGTGAAACTAACGTACATAAAAAAGGTTGTGAAGATTAGGGTTAAGGAATCTCCCTATAATCAAGGGTGGATATGGATTCTGAACTCATACATATCTCTATATTCTGATTTATACTCAAGCCACATACGTATATTTACATAGAAAACATGATATATCCATCTTGGTATTCTTAAATGATAGCACATTCCATAGAAAAAAAACACAAAAAGACATTTCAACCCGCAATCTCGAGCAACTGAGTTTACCCTTAGCAAGCACGTGTATAATCAACACATGTTCATGGGTACATGATGAAAAACATTCAGTTTGAAAAATTTGCAATACACTTGTTTCATCAAAATTAAAGTAAAATATATTCGAATATATAATTGATATTTAAGTTATCTAAACAAAATAACTAAATTTCAGCAGTTCACAGAAACATCAATATCTCACTTATGGAACAGCTTAGCATTCGTAAACTTCACAATTCTAAAATTATAAGAAGTTAACATGAGGGTATTTGATGTGTTATATTTTGCTTATTCAACATTTAAATATTTTGCCTAAGCATTATATCTTTAACAAAATTCGGAAGGAGGCGCCTTAATTGGATACATTTATGCAAACAATCACAGCAACAAGAAAGAGAAATGTCGTCGTTATCTTTGTGTAAAATGTTTGCTAAATGTTTAATAAATCAAACATCGCACTTACTTCTCATGTAAATTTCATCTGAACTGTCACATATTTCAAATCATTAAAAATGCAAATTCATTTCACCAATTTCGTTTTATTAACCTTTTAAACTAAGAATGTTATCTCAGAGTTGAATTACGTTTGATAGACAAGACAATTTAGTCAACAAACTAATAAAAGCCTTACGATATTATGGGATGTTCATATTCAGGTTTGCAAATTGATAAACATATTAGCGTCAAGTCGAACTCAAGATCAAGTCAAGTTCAGCCTCAACTCAATTTCATTCAATTAATTCAAAATATCATGTAATCGCAAAATTAATATGATAAGATTTGAAAATCATTTCTGAAAATTATGTTTGGTATTCATCAAGATAGAATTTTGATTTATCATACGAAAGCTATTTTATTCTTGTACATGTTCTATCAGATTTTTCTCTATTTACAGGCTTTTTAAAAACCCATAAATGTGTAAATAAAACATATAAATTATGAACTTTGACGAAATCATATTAGGCTTCGGTTAGAGTATGTGCAAGAAGAATTCATTCGAAATGCTCTTCTACTTATGTTTAATATCAGAAGTAAGAAGGCATTAAATATTTATACATCATTTTTAATAAAATAGTTATTAAATTTGTCTTATTGGCAACTAGCTGCTCTCGCCTTGACGCAGACAGTTAAAACGGTAATAAGGAAAAAATATAAATCCAGGTACATAAGGAATAGTCATTGATTATACCAAAATAAGATTTTCTGAAAAGCCAATTAGAGAAAAACTGTCCTTCTAAGTGAATGCTTAGAGAATTAACCCAATGATTTAAGCTTACTTTTTGCTTATTGTTTACTTTTGAAATGTCTAGAATTTTAAAGAACTTCCTATAGCAATTTTAGCTTATTTACTGTTAACTACTGGTGTTTTGAATAATATTAAAGGCACAATTTAAATTCCAATTCTTAAACCATGTCCTCTTCACTTACATAATGTAATATCGTAATCAATGAAGTCTGTCAATTAAATATATAAAATAGGTGATTGAAAAATTTAATAGATCCAATTCAACTGCATTTTTTGCATTTAGAAAAGGACAAGGTGAAATGCGCTCTCGTCATGTTTTTTGTGCAACATCAATAAATATTTTGCAAAAAATTTAAAAAATAATGAATTAGGCCGCATACGCTCCTGCTATGGAGTTTCACAAAACATACAGGAGAAACAGTTGCTTTAAGTGTTTAGAAAGTTCTAAAAATTATCAAGGTAATGTTCAAGTTAATCAAGACTAGCAATTGCGGAGCAGAAATTAACAAATTAAAAATACAAGTGATGAATTTCTTGTGGATTATAGCCCTTAGGTTATCATTATCCTACGGAAATTTGGATATTTTCTCTAAATGGTAAAAAGATAAAATCATTTACTGCACAATGAAAATTGATTCGAATTTCTTCTGCGTACACTTTCTTTAAAATATTTTGAGCACAAAATTATGCTCGCGTTTCTTAGTAAGTGTACCAATGTTTTCATTATATAAAAAATCAAAGATAAGTGCATCTCTTTGAAATGATCCTAAATAAACAATCTGTCTTATTGTTTGTGTTATCAATGAGAATAAACACGATGAACTCTTTGAAAATAATCACAAAATTAGAAAAATGCTTTCAAAAATGAATTCTCTTTACTTTTGTTACATCTGAGTTGATCGATCATTGTTATACCTAGGAACGAGTTTTAACCAGAACCACAATTTTTAAGCAAAAACCGTGCATATATATATATATATATATATATATATATATACAGGGTGATTCATGGTAACATACAAAGAAGACATGGCCATTGAAAAGTGTTTGCTGAATCTGAATTGCAAATTCTGCAAGATGATCCTAAATCGTTCAATTTGTTCATGTCATCTGATGAGTAAAATTTCTATCTAAACGGTGTCGTTAATCGCCATAATTGCCGCTATTGGTCAGACCAAAATCAAAGTTGGCACCAAGAGGTACCTTTGAAAAGCCCGAAGGTTGTTGTGTGTGCAGCCATATGGAAGGGAGTTGTCATCGGCTCGTTTTTCTTTGAAGACAATGTCAATGGATCCAATTATCTTAACATGCTGAAGCAATGTCTAATTCCTTATCTTCGTCGTAAACATGTCCTACAGAAAGTCAGGTTTCAACAAGATGGTGCATCATCGCATTGGTGCCGAAGTGTAAGAGAATTCCTGGATAACACTTTCACTTAAGGTTGGATTGGTCGAGGTTCAGAGACAGCGCCATGGTCTGCTAGAAATCCGGACCTCAGTCCCTGTGATTTCTTTCTTTGGGAAAAATCAAGAATGAAGTGTACAAAACCCAGTCACGCTTGATCGATCAACTGAAAGAAAGAATCAGTGCAGCTGTCGCCAATATTGACTTGGAAATATTGAAGCAGGTTTTGAATAATTACATTAAGCGATTGGAGAAGTGCGTCCTCATCGAAGGTGCCCATGTTGAAATTTGATAACTGAATTGTGAATGTTTATCATTGGTTATATAATACATATGTTTTTTTTGTGTCGATCTTTTGTATTTAAAATCCGGCTATTGCCGTGCATATATATATATATATATAAAAGTAGATAAAGATTAATAAATTTTCACTGAAAATTCCGATTTTTTAATAAAAGCTTGAAATTCTCAAACAAAGCTTATAGTTCTGGGAGCAATAACGAACGTTAACTGTTTTTATATATGTATAGACATACCAAACCAATCGAGGCGTGTCGTGCAAAAGTCATAGGTCGCGTTTAAGAGCGAAAATGAAAAAGAAGCCCCTCGTCTATTCCACGGTGCTTTCAGATTTTAAACATGTTCATTAATTTTTGAGATGTAAAAATTTAAATAACTTTTCAAGAACTAAACAATAATTTAAGAAATTCGTTGGCAGTTTAAGGTTAAATTTAAATGATCACTCCTACTTTAGCATAGATTTTAAAACATTTGTTTCCGATGTATATATGCAGACAATGCAATCTTAGATAGGTGATTACCAATTTGCATATAAATCGAAACTATGTACATCTGATGCACTGTTATGCACAATAAATTAGAAAAAGGACACTATATTCGGGTTTAGACGAGTCAGTCTTTTATTTTTCGAGTAGCATTCGACTTCCAATCTTTGGGCTTGCTGCCACACACATAAGTCTATCAATGTCATGTAGTCACCATTCAATAATACACATTTTTCACAGTAAGAACCAAAAAATTCTAGCATGTAGTTTGGCATTGGCTAAAAATCAATGTTTTATCATTTTTTCACATACAGTCCCAAACACAAAGCTATTATTATTTATATGCACTCAAGAAGCTTTTGGGCATTTAAGAGCAGAATTATCCACATTGTGGCAAATGAAATTATCAATGGTTCCAAGTTTGCCCTGGTTAGTATGGGATTTTTGCATTCGGAACTGTGAAACAAACTTTAATAAAGTTGCTAAACTATCCTTTTGTCTAAGAGTATTAAATGATGATAAATCTTATTAATATATTTTTTGAAAAAATACGTTTTTAAATCATTTAAAACATTATTTGATTTTTGTTCAATTAAAAATTTTTTGTTCCAACACCGATGTTCCCCAGACTCAAGAGATCCGGTTAGGCCCTATCAAAACATCGAATGCACAGAATAACTTTCAATATAAAGCACTGAAAATGAATCTAAATCTTTCAACGAATGCTGACAAACTTTCTACGGTAGATGGCATTATATTTCAGATTTAAAAATCATATTTTATGAGGAGTAAAAACCTCATTTTATACTTATTTTTAACTAATTGCCTGGTCCATTTATCCTAAAAGGCTAAATACTTATTACAGATATCGCAACAATTAAAAGGCGATTCAGTTATACTTTCAAAAGACTCAAGCTCCCAAAAAAACTTTATATCTATGTGCAAGTCTTCTCTTATCGATTTCACTCTTGTGGTCATTGTACATACTGGACAGTTGATAGCTTCTTTCTTTTGCGTTATGTATAGAGATAAGAGCAAGAATTGAGTCTATCTTCCGTATTTTGAATTTCTGAGGTATGTATTCAAAATTTTTAAATCTCAAAAAGGAAAGTTGCTAAATTAATTTGGCAAAGTGTTTCAGCGATTGTGAATTCAAGTGAACTATTTACAATTTTGAGGAAAAGAGATCATTTTAATTAAGTGATCACAGTTATTCTACTAGAGTTACACTACTTACTATAGTACCTCTTACATGTACTTGTTGCTTCATTATTCTAGAAGAAAAATCAAACTGGATTTATTCCGTTATCTTACCCGAAATTCGTGATGAGCATGCTCTTGATCTTCTTGTGCTTCTCATTCAGCAGCTGAAGTTAGTTTACAAAAGTTGTTTTAGCCGACGCTATTCTTTAGACCTCATATCGTTAGCTGTTTTAATGCATTCATATTCGCCTTTAGCATATGAAAAACTTTCAAACTTTCTATTAATTTCTACGTGAAGAACTTTAGATAAATTATCGTCAGGCATGAAAGTATGTATTTTAAATTACGTTCCGAAACTTTGAACTCATTTGAAAAACATTTTAAAAGTGTTGAAATAAGTAATGGTGAGTTCATGGTTTCACTGAAGGTGGCATTGTTGGAAAGACTGTTTTGGTATTCATGATAAATTCGTTGTGTTCATCATATCAAGATGTCGTTGCAATCAAGGTAGTTTCTAGACTTAATACTGAAAAATATAAAGTTTGTTTTTATCACGTTTAATTTCTGGTTTCAAACTACTTATGGAACAAGCAATCTGTTCAGATAATCTTGCTGCTAACAGCAGGTTTTTTTGCTAGAATTATGTCTTGATTATAATTTAAGTACACTATCTACTTCAATCCCTCATCCGCTTATTCCCAGTGATCGGCTGTTTATGTTATTCGATAACACTCTCAATGTAAAAAATGTAATATATTCTCTCATTAATGGAAAATAGTTTCAAGTCCCAAGCAATGAATTTTTTAAATTAACAGTCTGCAATCATCTTGAAAAACTTTTCAATTTGGAGTATTCCTTAACCCTAATAATCTTCAACGGACTTCAATCGTCCATGCCTTGAGAATTATAGATGAATCAACCATTAAATACTTAATTACCTATTCTGGACAGTTTCCTGAATGCAAATCAACTGGTTCTTTCTTAGTATCGATCTTAAATTATTGGAAAGATGTTAATGTAAAGTCAACTACAAAATCACAGCACTTAAGATGTAAGTATTCAGACGCAATACGCAATTCTACGCATTGGCAAATAAATTTTCTCAAAAATTTTTCAAAGTACTTCTTGAATTGGATCAAAAGTGGTCTGCAGTGTCCTCCTGCTTAGACTATGCTAGCTGTATCACATACATCAAAAGCAATTGCGGATTTATCACAGTTTCTTCTGGTAAATAAAAAATTTGAATTTGTGCTGACAGGCTATTTATCCTCAGATTGGCTAGAAAAAGATTGAGTTGGTGGAGAAGACTTGGTGGTTCTACTTATTTTATATGAGTTAAGCAAATTTTAGATGCAGAGAGAAAGATCAAAACATTGTCTTTGTTCAAAGATGATCATAATGATGGTATACCGCTTTTGAAATTGCTTAGACTCTTAAAAAATGATGAAGAGTTTTTAGGGTCATAATTTTTCCTAAAATTGCAAACATTGGAGGAGGTAACTGTTGATGATCAAGCATCTATTTGCTATGTGGCTGGTTGGTGTCGGCGAAAAGTTGCTGAAGGATTTTCTTGCGCCGATTGCCAAAAAGTTAAGTGGGATCTATGATCATTTGATAGAGGTGGTTTTGCGCAGCCTACGGATTTCTCTTACAAGATAGCAGTTGTGGTGAATTTATAATTTTATCAAGTATCACATTCAGGTCAATTTCAATTGCTTAACTTTCTTTTTAACTAGATGACTAATAATTCTGTCTAATAATTTCACATTTTAAATTAGAAAGGCAATGTATTCAATAAGCAAATTATTATGGAATTGACTTTTAAGATGAAATTAAACGTCGTATTCTAAAATGATGTAAAAACCATAGCCACGTTTTTTGTTCAGCAGTCTATCACGAAATTTGCATCTCAGAAGAAGCTATAATACTTGATCTGGAATGTCTGCAAAACATGAGTTTAAAAAGTCATTTGTAAATAAGGTTAATTATACATTTGGTTATCTCATATATACAGTGTATCATATTTATAATAACAAATGAATAAGGATTTTCTTTACGAAAAAGTCTAATGTGTGCAAATCTATTACGAGATAACCAAATGTTCTTTTAAAGTTATTCAATTGCATCATTAAAAACTTTATAAGTGAGGCGTCTTTTCCTCCAAAATCAAGTTCTGTAAAACTACGGAAGTTTAGATCTAGATAAAATTGACTTAAAAATTTGTTTTATGATTATATTTTGGTTTTTATATGCACAATACATTATACTACATGAATGAATTAAATTTGTAATCAGTGTTTTTAAAATATCCTAATCTGGGCAACAGCTGTTTCTAGAAACCACAAACTTTGCATTTAGGTTATACTATACACGAATGTAAAACATCGCAGAGATCCATGATATAGTTTTAACTTAAAAATCAGAATCATAAAAAATAGATATTAATTCAGGATTATGCATTGCAGGATCGCAAAGGGACCCCAAACGACAACTAGCTAATACCCACCAACTAGCTGTTGTGACCATAAACGATTTTTCATTTTCTTCTTTTCCATTAATGGATTTATAAGGACTTGTTTTCCATTATAATAAACTAAAGGTGCTTTTGCGTTATCATATCAACAAAAATAAAAAATTTGTGACTATGTGGACGTTTCAATGTATATTAAAATAGTCAAAATTAAGGCAAATACCTTGTGCAAATTAATTAATTGAATAGCGGGTTTGGAAGTAGAAATCAAACTGACGTCTTTCTTTTTCAATTTTAGGTTACAACGTCTAAAAATTAAATGCTAAAATTCATTGAATATCATTACTGCAAAAAATTATCAAATGAACAATTATCAAGAAGGAAGACGGATTTAAAAATGGAATTATACATTAAATTGTATATTTAACAAACATTTTAAAAAGAACATATGTTAAATGTTAACAGAATATGAATATATGTAACAAAATAATAGTGAAATGCGCTTCACATTAATATTTTAAGTGTAGGAAAGTTCTAAACTTAGATAAATTATATTAAAAAAAAAATCATATAGTCACACAGATACAAAATCGTGGGGAAACACGCTTGCCATCAATAACGTACCTGTAGTTAGTTCTACATTTAGATAAATTATACAAAAAAACTAGTAAGAGATCATTGTCATTTAACAGGTAAATACAGGGGATTAAACAAAAGAAATTTCAACAGAATATGGCTGCTGACGTTGAGCTTTCCGAGCTCAAATGAAGACTAGGCGAATGATGATTGAAAATTATCAGACAACTTTAAATTGAGACATTGCTAATTAAATTTACCTGCGAAAAACATGTCATTAAAATTGTGTAAGAAAAGCAATCGTATTTTCTCATTGCATGAACATAGCATATATTCATATTCATTCAAGCATTAGTCCTGGAGAGGTTACAATCATGACTTGAACAATTGTTCTGCATTATTTGTAGCTTACCAATGTAAAATTGTGGTGCAGTGCATAATTG
>CABFPE010000343.1:325388-342759 GCA_900660155.1 Hofstenia miamia | reverse complement strand
TATATATACGGTAAAACCTGTAATTGAAGGCCACCTGTAATTGAAGGCTTCACTAGCGAGAAGGTTGAAAATAAACCGCTCAGGTTTGTGTCTGAGACAGCAATCCACTTTTCTCTTTCAAAGATGGAGATACGCGCGTATACGTACCTAAGTACGTACGCACACACATGCACACACAACTCAACGGTGTTTCAACTGATTTGAAACATTTGAAGTAGTTATAAAGTTAAACTTGTTATAGCCCTAAAAATACCAAAAATTGATGGTTGAAAAATAGAAGGCCACCCTGTAATAGAATGCCACCCTAGCAAGGAGGTTGAAAAATAAGAGGCCATGGCCTTCAATTACAGGTTTTAACGTGTATATATATATATATATATATATATATATATATAATNGTCAATTCTTTTCAGTTACGGACACAGTTACTCAGTTAAAAGGACGATTGGAACTTCTCAGATCAGTTGAAATGGTGGACCTTTATTTCTTCTATAAAAGCTGCATATAATTCGACATTTTCAGAAGTTCTGAACCGTTATAGAGATTGACAAATTCTGAATGATCGGGGGATAACTTCAAAGATGAATTAAACTACTCTAAAAATTTGACAAGCCTTTCAAATTTTAAAAATTCCCGTTGTGAGAGCAGAAGTTGAGTTTTTTTTTCAAAAACAACGAATAACAACTGAAAATCTAAAGATTTTTATAGGATTGTTATGTGGAAAAAACCCAATCTAATTGATTCCTTTCTGATTAATAATTTTTAAATGAAATATTTAGTGACATATTTCGACATTTTTGTGGACATAAAAAACCAAAGTAAAGACATACAACTCGTAGCTCTGATTATTGAGTAGATATGAATCTGAGTTGTTGGAGGGATCTAAAATGATATATTTTCGTTGCACAATAATTGTGTCTTACTCGAGTTTGCCAATGAATTGAATGCCTCCATTATCTGTTTCATTAAGAAAATTGCATAGAGAAATATTTTCTTTCAAATTTTGCAATATTCAAAAAATAATATATTTTGTTGGCAAAAATATTCATTAATGTTTTTTTCCTAAAATATTGTCATAATACAATATTACACACTAATGGCTGCAAGTATTGTTTTTTCTTGGAAAACCAATTTGAAAATTATCGAAACACCGAGCAATATGTGGATAACCATGCATGAGCCCACAAATAAGTAATTTCATATTGAATAGCATAACATTCCTCGTGATGCTTTAAATTACTACGAAATTAATTTTTTTTCCTTTTCCTCCTTCAGTCATAGCAATGCGATTATTATTGAATAAATTACTTTTTGTAGTATTTAAATATATTTTTGTGTCTCTAATATGAATATTTTTAAACAATCGAAAAATGCTTTTCATTAATAAAATATTCAATGTGTATATTTGCACACATTGTGATTCAAGTCAGTTATTACAAGTGAATTACGTTTAATGATTTTTTCTTAGGTTAAGCAATTCGTAAGCATACCTTTAGATATGCTTAGAGTATATTCTTTGACGAAGTAGCAATATAACAAAAAATTGACTATTTCCAGATTTCAAATTCAGATATTTTGTGGAAAGAAAATCGACACAAATTGCGTTTTACACAATGACATCATGGTCAATTTAAACATGCTTAAAGTTGAAAAGGCTGCAACTCAATCTATATTCGTGGGAAATGGTCTAATCCATCATAAAGAATAATTGGTATTTGATGAATCTCATTCATTGGGTCCCTTTTTTAAAGGAATTGTTAATTTTTCGGCTCTTCTAAAAACAGCCTTCTCAAAGGAAATAGGATAAAGGTGTGATGAAAAACACACTGATACTGAAGGGTCATTTTCAAACTAGATCTATTTCAATATCAGACAGATTTGCCAAAATTCTATTCTACACACGTGTAGCCCAATCTACAACTTCATCACAAACACTTTCATTTTCTGGGGGCATGAATAAGTTCAAAGTTGAATTCAGGTCAGGATTAGATCGGAATCAAACGGTGTCGACCAATTTACAACTTCATCAGAATCACTTTCATTTTCTGGGGGCATGAATAAGTTCAAAGTTGAATTCAGGTCAGGATTAGATCAGAATCAAAGGACACCCTCTCTATAAGGATAGAAATAAAAGACTTTTTCACTCTAAATTACATATGTTCTGGATAAAGTTGCTTCTGTCGTAATGCTTAAAAGACATCCACGTAAATGTTTGGAGGAAGTGCTTCTAAATGGTTGACATAAAATTATTGATATTTAGTCCAATTACTATCACAAACTCGATGGTTTTCACAATTAAATTTGCTACATTACTTTTCAATTGTATGTGTTTATTTATTTATGATATATATGTTATTATCAGTATTATAAAATATTAAGTGAAACTTTTTATTTACCACTCTTTCAGTGATTTTGACAGTTTTATAGATATTCTACTCATTTCTGAAACCTATTTACTACAATAATGTATTAAAATTCTTCAAAAGATCGCACGCAAATGGAACCGAATCTAGTTTCCCAAATGATGAAGTCGATACTAGGTATCATGATTCAAATGCTACTTTTAGAAAACACTTCAATGATATTAAAGTTTCACAAAGTTATGTGGTGATACACTGAACTCCGGTTAACTTGAACAAAGTGGGAATTATCAGATGATAACAATTTGAAAAAACCATTATATAATGAAACATGTCAATGAAAAAGATATACTACACAATAACTTGTTGCTATTATTATTCAATGAATGCTAGAATTCAATTGTTTCTATTTTCCAAAACAGAATATATTTAAATTCAAATGCTAAATCTGCGGACTTGTACCGAAAAAAAAGAAGTTTGCTAATTTATGCTTACTTCTTCCGAAACTAGAATTAATATATTTCAAAAAAACATGATAAAAAATCAAGTTTCGGTCTGACAAACTTCCATTAAAACATCAGTTCTTTGCTTCTTGATAACAGCGTAGGCTTTAGTTCCAAGTGCTTCGTACTCTTCAATATTATCAGGAGGGATGACATTGTAGGTTTCTGGAATGAAAATAGAAAATATTCCAGCAATCAAAGCAATAATACCCAAAACAATGCCAGGTAAAAGGTAATACAACTTACTAAAATATACGAAAAGTGGCGGCAATGATAAGCTCGACATGCGACCAAAAATGGCGCATAACCCCATTCCAATCCCTCTTAAATTTGTAGGAGCGACTTGTGAATTCCATGCAAAAATATTATTCATTGCAACGGTGGAAAATATTTTAGTAAAAATGGCGTTGACATACATGAGTAACATCCAATAATCATTTGACCTGAGAAAACAATTAATAAAGAGGCATATTGCACTAAGAACCTGAGAAATTATGTTAGTCCATCTGAAGCCAAAGTATCTTACAAGCATTATCTGCAGATAGGTGCCAGGTATTTCAGATAATCCAATTAATATGTAGTACGTATGAACATTAAAATTAAACAATTCCTTAAAAAATGCAAGTGCATAGTAAAGAATCAAAGAAGAGATCCAACTTAAACTTAAAGAGATCATTCTAAGGGCGGTTCGTTTGGTTCTAAAGAGTTTGTAAACATAGCTGCTTTTCTCAGTTAACGTCTCCTGATGAATGTTATTTAATATTTGGTTAAGATTTTCAGGCATTACAGTCCTGTTTTGCCTGAAGAGTTTATGAATAGACAGCCTAAACTCTTCGTACCTTTTCTTCTGAAGAAGCCATTTAGGTGACTCCTCCAACAAAAATAGCGACATTAACAACATTAAAACTTCAACAATTACAATTCTAAACAAAATATATTTTCTCCAATTACTAAACACCATTGAAAAAATTGAATTCATAGCAGTACCCACACCAAATAAACAAAGCTGAACACTTGTCACAGAGTTTCCAAAACGTTTTGGAAGTATCTCCGGAAGTAAAATAATTAAAGCTATATCCTTGGACAAATTTAAAAAGCACCCGACTCCTCTAGCTAAGCACATTAAAAAGAAATAAGGCAGGAAAAGGTAGGTGGTTGATACTAAAATAGAGCAGAATATTGTGCATCTAATGATGTTCATTCTTCCAAAATAATCAATAAATACACCTGAGACAACAGCAGCACAGATTTGACTAATGAGAAGAGACGTCATGTCCCACTGCTTCAATCCATGTCGATCACAGACTAGGTCAAACTTTGATACAGCAGTGTCTTCAAAATCCTGTGTAGGTTCATATAAAAACTTTTGACATTTTTCGAAGACTCCACTAGCATTAGTGTAGCATTGACTATGGGTAGAATTATCAAACGTGTCATTGTAAATGCATCTATAATTGAGATCTCCATACACAAAAGGAATAAAAACGATGTAATAAGAATTCAGTAAATATATAGAGAGAATGCAAACTACAAGCTTGTAATTCCAAAATCCAAGTTTAGCCTCATTGAATATCACTTCAACGTCTATCGTAGGCATTCTTACATCACAGAAACCACAATAGACCAATGAATAACTGAATTATTAGATTGGCACGTGAGATGCATACAATTATGTCGCTGATTTTAACCTGCAAACAGAAAATTACAATTTAATGACAATAAATCAGAGTTCACTCTATGATATGTTCGTGAGTTTTACTCACTTGTTAATCATTAAAGACACAATCATGACAAATGATATTCGAAGTAAAATAAATACACATAGTTCAAAGATTTCCGATTTTAAATACATACATGCTTACAAAAATGTGCAATTGGAAAACATAATTCTGAGTGACGTGAAATCCTTCTACCATGAAAATGCCAATAAACGAACAGGTCATATTAGATGTACGTTGTTAGTATTTTTATTCCAAATCATATGAAATGTTTCTAACAACGATGATTTTAGAAATCTCCTTCTTTCTTCCTGGATGACAAATTTATTCGAAAATGTACTTAACTTCACTTGTAAACTGTTAGTCAGCCAACCTATTATAAACAACGATAGGAGATGAATTTACAAATTCAGGACAACAGTCTTTTATATTTCACCTACAGTGTTATAGGTCCTCAACAGAAACCACTTGCCATGTTTATTCCACATTTCCCAAACTATTCATCAATTTTGTCAACTTTAATTATGCAGTGCACTTATCAAGAATTATCACATCGTTCATATCATTAAATATTCTGCATAATACTAATTATAGAACTTGCCTATCCAAAACATTAAATGAATATTGTCACTCTCTAATAACTTATTAAATTCTCACTTGAGAATTCAGAAATTGTAAAGGTTATGTTGATCCATTTCAACAGATTTTATGATGACTATTGTTCTAAATATTGGGTTAGCTGTTATCGCCCAATGTCCAAAATGTTGTGCATGTCCACAGTATCAATATCTGAGCTACCTGTTCGAAATCATTGATGTGGTAGCCAATATTAAAATCCCCGATTTTGGGCACTTTTAATGCGGTGAGAAGCTGCTCTTTTATAAGACAATGTTTTTTAGAACTTTTCTAGACAAAATCCCATTCAAATACCTTTTTCAAGGAAAAAAAATTATTTAGTTTTTCGAGATTTTAGCGCTCAGCTAACTGTGTTAAAGTCGCTTAAAAGTAACTGATGTTGAAGAAATGTTACAAAGAGCAGCAGAGCACAGCACAAAAATAACCTACAGTCGGAAGAATTTTACTATATTTTTGATGAATTATTTTGAAAAGCTATAACTACGAAAGTTTTCCAATTCAGTATTAGGAACATGGAGAATAATTTTTTATAAACGACGGATACCACGTCAAGTTTTTGTTTTGTAGTAATTTTGATGCATAGAATTCATTCAAATCAAATATAGAGCAGAAATTAATTTAACATCCTAAATGAAGTAAATATTTTTTATTAACTTAGTGGGAGTTTGAATTTAATTACTATTATATGTAATAGAATCAACACATAAAACAAAAAAACTAAAAAATACAACCCTCGCTCTAATACCAATTCCATCGAAACTATTTGAAGAATAATTTATCATAAAATTACTGATGTTAATCCAGAAGTAATTAGAGAGAGATCCAAGACATTAAATATTACGAATCAAACTAAATTTTTCGGTTCCAATCAGATCGGATTTCGCGAGAGAATATTATGATCAAGTGCAGTTCAGGCCATGACAAACTCTTATTTTCACTAGTCTAGTCCACCCTAGTATGAAAAAAATCATTTCGAATCTTACTTGGAAAAAAAGCTCTCAAGATGCAAAATCTAGAACTCAAATGATCGGAAAAACATTTTGAAAATAAGAAAAAGTTTGATGATTCTCGCCATTGTAGAGAAAATTATTCATTCTCAGCAACACATGCATGAAGTTGAATACGAAATTTACAATAGCAAATTTCAGTGATTCTGTACCTAGTTGGGTTTTCCAGCACTTCTAATTCTAAACTAATCAAATAATGGGTCCGTTATCGGTGGCTGTTATAGAAATTAAAAGCAATATCAGTTTGTGCTGCATTTTTTACAACAATAGGTTTGTGTTTACCAGTAGCTTTGTATTTCTGGTTGTTTTATTGACAATTTCAAACGCTTAGGAACTATTAAAGGGAATTACCTAACCAAACAATATAGCAGTCACAATTTTATATTATTGACAGGGATGTGGGTGATATGCTTAAACATAAATACATATTTTTAAACATACTTTACAATCAAAAATATCAATTATAATACTGAGACATTTTAATAGAAACATTATTCCAACAATTCACCCGTGAATTTCACATTTTATAAAATTCGACTCATAAAGTTATGAATATCAGTTAGATTCCACATAATCTATTGAAAATTTTAAAAATTATAATACTGAGACATTTTAATCTAAACCTAATTTATACAAAAAAAGTCAATTCTTTTCAGTTACGGACACAGTTACTCAGTTAAAAGGACGATTGGAACTTCTCAGATCAGTTGAAATGGTGGACCTTTATTTCTTCTATAAAAGCTGCATATAATTCGACATTTTCAGAAGTTCTGAACCGTTATAGAGATTGACAAATTCTGAATGAGCGGGGGATAACTTCAAAGATGAATTAAACTACTCTAAAAATTTGACAAGCCTTTCAAATTTTAAAAATTCCCGTTGTGAGAGCAGAAGTTGAGTTTTTTTTTCAAAAACAACGAATAACAACTGAAAATCTAAAAATTTTTATATGATTGTTATGTGGAAAAAACCCAATCTAATTGATTCCTTTCTGATTAATAATTTTTAAATGAAATATTTAGTGACATATTTCGACATTTTTTTGGAGATAAAAAACCAAAGTAAAGACATACAACTCGTAGCTCTGATTATTGAGTAGATATGAATCTGAGTTGTTGGAGGGATCTAAAATGATATATTTTCGTTGCACAATAATTGTGTCTTACTCGAGTTTGCCAATAAATTGAATGCCTCCAAAATCTGTTTCATTAAGAAAATTTCATATAGAAATATTTTCTTTCAAATTTTGCAATATTCAAAAAATAATTTATTTTTTTGGCAAAAATATTCATTAATGTTTTTTTCCTAAGATATTGTCATAATACAATATTACACACTAATGGCTGCAAGTATTGTTTTTTCTTGGAAAACCAATTTGAAAATTATCGAAACACCGAGCAATATGTGGATAAACATGCATGAGACCACAAATAAGTAATTTCATATTGAATAGCATAACATTCCTCGTGATGCTTTAAATTACTACGAAATTAATTTTTTTTCCTTTTCCTCCTTCAGTCATAGCAATGCGATTATTATTGAATAAATTACTTTTTCTAGTATTTAAATATATTTTTGTGTCTTTATTATGAATATTTTTAAACAATCGAAAAATGCTTTTCATTAATAAAATATTCAATGTGTATATTTGCACACATTGTGATTCAAGTCAGTTATTACAAGTGAATTACGTTTAATGATTTTTTCTTAGGTTAAGCAATTCGTAAGCATACCTTTAGATATGCTTAGAGTGTATTCTTTGACGAAGTAGCAATATAACAAAAAATTGACTATTTCCAGATTTCAAATTCAGATATTTTGTGGAAGGAAAATCGAAACACATTGCGTTTTACACAATGACATCATGGTCAACTTAAACATGCTTCAAAGTTGAAAAGGCTGCAACTCCATCAATATTCATGGGAAATGGTCTAATGCATCATAAAGAATAATTGGTATTTGATGAATCTCATTCATTGGGTCCCTGTTTTTAAGGAATTGTTCATTTTTCAGCTCTTCTAAAGACAGCCTTCTCAAAGGAAATAGGATAAAGGTGTGATGAAAAACACACTGATACTGAAGGGTCATTTTCAAACTAGATCTATTTCAATATCAGACAGACTTGCCAAAATTCTATTCTACACACGTGTAGACCAATCTACAACTTCATCACAAACACTTTCATTTTCTGGGGGCATGAATAAGTTCAAAGTTGAATTCAGGTCAGGATTAGATCGGAATCAAACGGTGTCGACCAATTTACAACTTCATCAGAATCACTTTCATTTTCTGGGGGCATGAATAAGTTCAAAGTTGAATTCAGGTCAGGATTAGATCAGAATCAAAGGACACCCTCTCTATAAGGATAGAAATAAAAGACTTTTTCACTCTAAATTACATATGTTCTGGATAAAGTTGCTTCTGTCGTAATACTTAAAAGACATCTACGTAAATGTTTGGAGGAAGTAGTTCAAATGGTTGACATAAAATTATTGAAATTTAGTCCAATTACTATCACAAACTCGATGGTTTTCACAATTAAATTTGCTACATTACTTTTCAATTGTATGTGTTTATTCATTTATGATTGATAGAAAGTATATTCAGTGAGAAATCAGAGTAAGTATAACTTGAAACACATGCATGCAGCGTTTTTACATTACCAATCAAACTTTTTTCAAAAATTCCAATATAAGTTGCTCGTCATGATACTACGAAACTTTCTAGGCTTTAAATTTGGCAGTTACGATAGATTTAGATCTTTAATCAGGCTCAAAACTTTTCAAAAAGTTGATGCATTTGTTCACTATTATAATTTGTCAAAGAATTTTAATTTTGCAGTTGAATTTGCATTGAAAAATATCAGAATTAAATGGCAGGACATGCCCTGTTAGTCTCCATAAAATAGCCAACTATTAAAGAGCTATGGTTCTGACATATATCGCTTTTCAACTTTGCTAATATTCAGTACATATATGATTCTCATTAAACTCTAAAAAAATTAAATTATTAATAAACTTATAGAAAGAATATTTTTGAAAAATATACTGAGAAAACCGATGCACTCATATATAATTCCGGGAAAACTTTAACAAATTGCATGTAGAATTCTTTAAAAATTTTAGGTAAACATGACAAAATATAATTCAAGTGTCGGTCTCATTGATATTCATTAAAACATCAGTTCTTTGCTTCTTGATAACGGTGTAGGTTTTAGTTCCAAGTGCTTCGTACTCTTCAATATTATCAGGAGGGATGACATTGTAGGTTTCTGGAATGAAAATAGAAAACATTCCAGCAATCAAAGCAATAATACCCAAAACAATACCAGGCAAAAGGTAATACAAATTACTAAAATATACAAAAAGTGGTGGCAATGATAAGCTTGACATGCGACCAAAAATGGCGCATAACCCCATTCCAATCCCTCTTAAATTTGTAGGAGCGACTTGTGAATTCCATGCAAAAATATTATTCATTGCAACGGTGGAAAATATTTTAGTAGAGATGGCGTTGACATACATCAGTAACATCCAATAATCATTTGACCTGAGAAAGCAATTAATAAAAAGGCATATTGCACTAAGAACCTGAGAAATTATGTTAGTCCATCTGAAGCCAAAGTAACCTACAAGCAGTATTTGCAGATAGGTGCCAGGTATTTCAGATAATCCAATTAATATGTAGTACGCATGAACATTAAAATTAAACAATTCCTTAAAAAATGCGAGTGCATAGAAAAGAATCAAAGAAGAGATCCAACTTAAACTTAAAGAGATCATTCTAAGGGCGGTTCGTTTGGTTCTAAAGAGTTTGTAAACATAGCTGCTTTTCTCAGTTAACGTCTCCTGATGAATGTTATTTAATATTTGGTTAAGATTTT
Organism: Hofstenia miamia; assembly: GCA_900660155.1. Taxonomy (NCBI): domain Eukaryota; kingdom Metazoa; phylum Xenacoelomorpha; order Acoela; family Hofsteniidae; genus Hofstenia; species Hofstenia miamia. The sequence continues at coordinate 332,652 of CABFPE010000343.1, read as the reverse complement.
CAGGCATTACAGTCCTGTTTTGCCTGAAGAGTTTATGAATAGACAGCCTAAACTCTTCGTACCTTTTCTTCTGAAGAAGCCATTTAGGTGACTCCTCCAACAAAAATAGCGACATTAACAACATTAAAACTTCAACAATTACAATTCTAAACAAAATATATTTTCTCCAATTACTAAACACCATTGAAAAAATTGAATTCATAGCAGTACCCACACCAAATAAACAAAGCTGAACACTTGTCACAGAGTTTCCAAAACGTTTTGGAAGTATCTCCGGAAGTAAAATAATTAAAGCTATATCCTTGGACAAATTTAAAAAGCACCCGACTCCTCTAGCTAAGCACATTAAAAAGAAATTAGGCAGAAAAAAGTAGGTGATTGATATTAAAATTGAACAAAATATTGTACATCTAATGATGTTCATTCTCCCCCAATAATCAATAAGTAACCCTGAAACAGCAACTGCAAAGATTTGACTAATAAGAAAAGACGTCATGTCCCACTGCTTCAATCCATGTCGATCACAGACTAGGTCAAACTTTGATACAGCAGTGTCTTCAAAATCCTGTGTAGGTTCATATAAAAACTTTTGACATTTTTCGAAGACTCCACTAGAGTTAGTGTAACATTGACTATGGGTAGAATTATCAAGCGTGTCATAGTAAATACATCTATAATTGAGATCTCCATACACAAAAGGAATAAACACGATGTAATAAGAATTCAGTAAATATATAGAGAGAATGCAAACTACAAGCTTGTAATTCCAAAATCCAAGTTTAGCCTCATTGAATATCACTTCAACGTCTATCGTAGGCATTCTTACATCACAGAAACCACAATAGACCAATGAATAACTGAATTATTAAATTGGCACGTGAGATACATACAATTATGTCGCTGATTTTAACCTGCAAACAGAAAATTACAATTTAATGAAAATAAATCAGAGTTCACTTTCTATGATATGTTGGTGAGCTTCATGGCGTGTGAATTATTAAAGATATGCTCATCAATGTGCAACCAGTGGCAGCTGTTATCAGTAATAACAAGAGATATGCGAGTAATACAATCCAAAATCAACGATCTCAGAAATTATATAGTTTCAAACAACTTGTATACAGACTTTTCAAACAAATCCACGTTAGTTAGTATTTTTATTCCAAATCATATGAAATGTTTCTAACAACGATGATTTTAGAAATCTCCTTCTTTTCTTCCTGGATGACAAATTTATTCGAAAATGTACTTAACTTCACTTGTAAACTGTTAGTCAGCCAACCTATTATAAACATCGATAAGAGATGAATTTACGAATTCCGGATAACAGTCTTTTATATTTCACGTATTTCACCTACCGNAAGCAATACTTTTAGACAAGTTGAAAAAGCACCCGACTCCTCTAGCTAAGCACATTAAAAAGAAATAAGGCAGGAAAAGGTAGGTGGTTGATACTAAAATAGAGCAGAATATTGTGCATCTAATGATGTTCATTCTTCCAAAATAATCAATAAATACACTTGAGACAACAGCAGCACAGATTTGACTAATGAGAAGAGACGTCATGTCCCACTGCTTCAATCCATGTCGATCACAGACTAGGTCAAACTTTGATACTGCAGTGTCTTCAAAAGCCTGTGTAGGTTCATATGAAAACTTTTGACATTTTTCGAAGGCTCCACTAGCATTAGTGTAGCATTGACTATGGGTAGAATTATCAAACGTGTCATTGTAAATGCATCTATAATTGAGATCTCCATACACAAAAGGAATAAAAACTACGTAATAGGAATTTAGTAAATATATAGAAAGAGTGCACACGATAAGCTTATAATTCCAAAATCCAAGTTTAGCCTCATTGAATATCACTTCAACGTCTATCGTAGGCATTCTTAAATCACATAAACCACAATAGACAAATGAATAACGGATTTGTTAATTTGGCACGTAAGATGCATAGAACTATGAAGCCGTTTTCAACCTGCAATCAGACAATAACAAATCAATGACAATAAATCAGAGACCATATCATACTTTCGTGAGTTTTACTCACTTGTTAATCATTAAAGACACAATCATGACAAATGATATTCGAAGTAAAATAAATACACATAGTTCAAAGATTTCCGATTTTAAATACATACATGCTTACAAAAATGTGCAATTGGAAAACATAATTCTGAGTGACGTGAAATCCTTCTACCATGAAAATGCCAATAAACGAACAGGTCATATTAGTTGTTCCTGGATAATAATTTAATGCCAAATGTTGTTAAATGTGCACTTCCAAATTTGGTAATTACTCAAACCAATTAATTTAATTCGAAGTTGAGAGCCTCTTCCAAATTTTTACTTCAGCTTAAAAATTTTCAATCCTAACCATATTCCATCTGCAATTTCAGATTTTGACAAAGTTGTCCATTCCGCTCAGGAACATATTACAGGTTCAGCAATTTACATGCATGCAAGCAGCTTTACTCGTTAAACAAGGTGATCCATCTCTACTGCCATAGCACCAGTTGATTTCATTGGTTTCATAGTCGACTCCAATTCCCTTGCTTAACAGATTGGTCCTCATATTTATTTGTTGTCTTTTTAGTCCATTGAATTTCACGTCATCTTGGTTTTAACTTGCCTGATCAATTCAGTTGAATCTTTTGTCTGGGGAATCTTTCGGAATTTGGTCTCTCCATACCATCAAACCCCTTCAAAAAAGAGGTACAATGGTACAGCTCAAGTCTGCAAACAATGAACATAATTTCATAATCAAACAATTATTTGAGCAACTATAAGTGATTCTTCAGAAGGGTAACGCCAACCTTATAACTTCAATGTATTTCAGTTTTTAAGCCAATAGTTTCAGCAAAACATCAATCATGGATATGCCAATTTTTTGCCAAACTCCAATGACTCTCGTCCTCATCTTTCATATTCACCTATCTACACGAATGGAATTTAATGTGTAAAAAATAGCAAACTTTCCTTGTTTGAGTAACTATTTCTCCTGATGTTTTTTCATAAAACACAGTTACAGCGAAGGTTCCTTAGCGGAGAAAGATTTAGAACATCATTGCAATTAGGCCTTAAAATTAGTAAAATACGAAATTCTCAGCTCCATTCACAAACTAACTTCAACAATTAGCATCGTTTTGGGAAAAAATACAATCTTGATAGAATGAAAAATGAGTAGAACAAAATTCTAATCAATTCAATGAAATCTTTATTATTGACTGATTTACTAAGTTTGTCAATAAATAGAGCTGTTACAACAAAATAGAATTCAGTTTTGGCTCAGAATTTAGTTGTTATTGTAGTAGGAGTTGAAATGGTGTAGATGTCAGCAGGTTGAGAGGGTGGGTTACATCCTACTTTTGCAAAGGCATTTTGCAGTGCCTCGGTCCTCTCCTGTTTGAGTTTAAGATATTTGTCAGTACCTAGAGCTTCATACTCCTCAATATTATCAGGTGGAGCAATTCCTAGCATTTCAGGCAAAGCTAGAGAAAATATGCCTGCTACCAAAGCAATGGAGCCCAAAACTATATTAGGAACATAGGAGCTTGAGTGACTTAAATAGGAGAGAATAATTGGCAATGGAATACTTGCTAATCGACCGATAAATGAGCCCAATCCCATTCCAATTGCTCTCAATTTGGTTGGTACCAATTGAGCATTCCACACATACAAATTGGACTTAAAAGTAACAATTAGTAATTTGCTGAAGGCAACATTCACATATTTGAGGACTTTTAAATGAGAGTATGAATTTAAAACAAGGTTTAGATGTAGACACCCACTACATATAGATAAAGATAAAAACTGTGTCCATTTGAAACCAAAGAAATTTACCAAAGATATTTGGATAATTACACCAGGAATCTCTGACAATCCACTTAAAATGAAATAGGTATGATTGTCAACTTCAAACAACTCTCTTCCATATGCAAGTGCGTAGTATATAGCAACATATGCGATCCAACAAAAACATATTATACACATTCTCGAAGCAGTCCTAAAGGTCTTCAGCAACATATAAACACTAAGGAATATTTTGATTTTAGCACATATACTTTGCATAGGCAATGGTTGTTGAAAATTCGTATCAGTTAATGCCTGTTGAATATTTTGTGGCATTGCAGTTCTATTCTGTCTGAAGAGTTTTTCAATGACATTCGTGAATTGCTGATGTTTCCTTTTTTTAAATAAGCCATTTCGGAGATTCCTCCAGAAATGAAGTTACAATTAACAAAAGGATTTCTGGTATCAGAATTCTATATAAAATGAAGCTTTTCCATCGAGGAAATAACAATGAAAATACAGAACATATGCTAATGCCAACACCCCCTAGCGAAATCATTAGGCTCGTGAATATTCTTGCATAGTATAGTGGAAGAATTTCTGTTAACAGAACTACACATATAATATCTCTTGTCATGCAGAAAAAACAGCCTATTACTCTACAAAGGCACATGAGATAAAAATTTGGTTGAAAAATATAACAAATTGAAATAACAATGTTAAAAACTGTAGAAATTCGTAAAATGCGTATTCTACCAAAGTAATCAATTAGCATTGAAGAGAGAATTGCTGCAATCATTTGTCCTATTAATAGGCAGGATAGATCCCATCGCTTCATGTCATATCTGTCACATACTAAGTCATACATTGAAACCGCTGTATCTGCAAATTCTTTTCCTTGTAGGTACTTAAACCTGCGACATTTAACTTCTGAGTTATTGACAATGATATTACATTGTCCAATAGAGTTATTCCAAGATGGTTGATCGTCTGCGCATTCGAAATCCATGTCTCCATAAACAAAGCCATAAAAAGCTACATAGTATGCATTTACCATGTATATGGAAAACAAAGAAAAAACCATTTTGTAGTTCCAGAAGCCTAAATCTGCTTCTTTAAGTATAACCTCTACTTCCACTTTTGGCATGTATGGGGCAATCCTCTAGCTTTGAAGTGCACACACTGTAACGGTAGACGATAATTTTGTTTTATGCAAACTAAGTCAAATGCCAGTTAGTATAAAATCTGGCAATCTACGTTCAAGCTTCTAATGAACTGAGATGAATATTAACAATTACAAAACTGATTGATTATACATTTCATAGACAATATTCAATGAAATTACAATTAAAACTTGACGCCTTCAACCACGGGTTCCCAAACCAGGCTGAAATTGGTATTTACGTTTGTACATGATTTCCGAGTAAGTTAGCAAGAGCTATTTTATTAGTGATTTTTTTGCATACGATGTCTAGCTAAAAAAATTAAGAGGAAAAGGGGTACATGGGTAAAAAAATTTGAGAAGCACTGATATAAATGAACAATGCCATATACTCACTGAAGGCAAGTGGTCTTTGAAAGCATTAAAGTCAAATACAATGATTAAAAAAATTGGGGTAAAATTGCCATTTTAAACTCGACTTTCTTTAATCAAATTTGAAATCAAATGGCATGCGAAGTAAGCATGATATTTTTCAAAGTATTCTTCCCTTTTGTATGATCTTTGAAAATTTGTAACATTTGTAAAACTTTTCTTGTGCATTGAAAATTCTATTTCTGGTACTCTATAAAATTAAAAAGAAAACATTGTCCACTTCTGTGTGAGTATTAAATACATTCTATCATAAGACAAGAAATCATTGACACAGTCAGATCCATTGTGAAAGTAGTTATTGGTATTTCAATGATGTATTTATAAATGTATTAACTAAATAAAACTTTTCTAGTGAACTGTGAGAAGCTGGAAACGTATTACGTGAAACCCATCTAAAATGCAGTCAATTGTTTTTAAAACTGGAATGTAAGTTACAACGAAAAATGGCAAGATTTTTGTTTTAGATTTGAAGGGTGATTTGCAATTTCATAATTTTCAGTAGTATTCAGAAAAAAATAACTTTTGAGCGATAATATATTTTCCAAACTGCAAACAACTTAATATACAAATAATATCGTTGGTTCCAGCAACACAAAAAAAATGAAATAACTTGCAAATATAAGAGGTTGTGCTTTTAATATTTCAATAAATTACATAGCCTCAAGTTTTCAATTCATTTTCCCCTGGATATTAAATGTCTAAATTTATACAGTGAGCATGAAAAAGAATTATCTTAAAAAGCCTCTTTTAGAACCCGTTAAAATTATTATAAAAATAGGAAGCTAAAGTTAAAGAAATATATTATGAAAATCTTATTTGAACTTTATCAATAATAATTGCTTAAATTTCACGAAGGTAACTGTTAACGAATATTTGTAAATTTACCTTGTTCTGGAAGTTTTCGCAAACCATGACGTTGAAAGCTGGTTTGATCAAACTGCTCAGTGGAATTTTCCACCTCTTGAGTAAAATTGAAATCAGCATCAGAGATCAATTTCATTTTAAAAGTGTTCATTAATTCAATCGGACCTAAATTATAAAATATAACCCATACATATAATTATTTAAAAAACAACATGATGTAACAATTTAAAAAAAATTACATGTTTACAAAAAATCTACAATAGAAGAAGCAAAACATTTTAATTAATAAGAAGCACATATAATTTAATTACTTCATTGATGACCATATATATAATCTGTTTAACAGATGTGTTACATGATGGTTAAAAATTATACAAATAAACTTTAAAATCTGATTACAGATTTATATTAATATTGCCATAATTAAACAATTTCTTTAGCCAACACTTTATCACCTTTCATAACACAAATAAATTAATGAAGTTTCTTAATTTCTGTTAACGAGGCAGAAAACCGGGTTTTTTGCCTGTTTATTATACAGTTTAATTAGATTTCAGTTATGCCTTCAATGTCGCTGTCCGACCTCAAAAATTTGAGCGATGCCCAGTTTGCCTCCGCTGTTGGTGGTCTGAAGAAAAACGCCATCATTTCATTGTTGCGCCAAGCAGTCACTGCTCTCTCTACCTCGACTCCGTCCTCCAATGATGGCCCTGGCGTCATATCATCCTTATCTGAATCCCTCACAAAGCATTCTTCTGATGTTTCCTCACTACAATCCCAAATGTTCTCCTACAGTGCCGCTGCCTCACGTTCTGTCTCATCTCTCCCCAGTCATCCTGCTCCGAGTTTCACACCCGCGCTTGTTCCTCCTTCTGCTGTACCGCATCCTCCCAAGCAGTCTATCCCTTCATCAACTAACCGTAATCGTCCAGTTTTTGGTTCTAGTGCTTCCTGCCGTCTCCCTGCTGTTCCTATTAGTTCACTTCCGCCGCCTCCCCGCAAAGCTCATAT
>CABFPE010000343.1:291384-322529 GCA_900660155.1 Hofstenia miamia | reverse complement strand
TCTCCTTGTTGGTGGCCTTCTCGTGCTTTGTTCCACTCCATGGAACGTTTCCAGAAACGCGCTTTCAAATGGATTTCCTCTTTGGACTATAAAGACGCTCTGCTGAAATTCTCCACTCTCCCACTGTCACTCTACTTCCATGCCTGTGATCTCCTTCTGTTCAATCGACTACTGACTCGCAAATTGGATCTTGATCCTTTTGATTTCATTAAGTTCTCAAATTCCTGCTGCACTCGCTCTGATGATGTTGTCACCTTCTCCATTCGTCGTACAAAGAAACATCGCACCCTTCACTCGTTTTTCAATCGTGCTTGACTCGCAACCCTCCAACAGCGATTGATTTTTTTCCCGCCACCGAGCTTCAAGAAATCTTTGATGGCTTTCCTTTTTGCTGAGCCCTTCTCCAACTTCGCCTACTCTTCCATTTGCTCCTATTTCATCTCCTGTGACTGTCCTCGCTGCCGTAAGACTTGACTTGTTTTTATTTTTTTGTTGTGTATGCCTTCAGCGGCTAAATAAAGTCATTGATTATTATTATTATTATTATTATTATTATTATTATTATTTTAAACATGAATTGTCAAAAGACCACCGATAACCGACGTTGCAATGCCCTTGGTACGAGAACTTTGGCAATATATAATACAATTTTTGCCTTCTTTTCTGTTATTCTAGTTTCTATTAAATGAATCTATTAAACGTAATAATATGGTCAACAGTGCATTAATAATGCTAACATCAGACTTAAGAGGTGCACGATTTATCAATTGAAATCAACCAGCAAATCGATCTGTTGATGAAATCCGAATTAATGCTGCAGCAGGTTATGATTTTATTATATTTTATGCTTCCAAAATCAACTTAAGTTTAATAGCAATAAGGAAGTCAAGCAGAAATTCGCTTAAAATCAAAAAATTTAAAACAGCACAAAAAACGTATTTATTCATAAAAATCTATTGAATGAGTTATTTGCAGGTTGGGATTTTTCATCCAATCCAACCTAATTTCCAAAATTGATCAAAAGAAGCCTGAACCATTGTCTATTTTACGAATTAGAACGATGATCGGGTGACAGAGTCTTTCAAAATGCATTTAATGTCAAACCAAAAAATATTTTTTTTAATTCACATAAAAATATTGACTTTCAAACTGTAATAACTGTGCAATGTCCATTTTTGACATTTTCAAAATTCCAACATATTCTCGAGTAGATAATTAATGCTGGAATTCAAACAGATATTATTTGCAGAATTAATCCAACAGAATCGATTTTGAGAAAAAAATGTCTACAAAAATTATTATTTTAATGAATTTTATAGACGAAGCCACAAAAAACTCATTTTCCATACCTGCGAAGTCACCAGTTGTATTATCAGTGAGTACAACTGCCATTGGAATTACATTCCTTTCGAGTTCTAGAAACGGGTGAAACATATCCGTTGATAATTTCAAAGCAGGAAAATCACCAGTGTATTGGGCAAGACAAGCCATCCCCATGGCACCAGCAAGAAAAACAGCCGGGAATGTTAACTGAATGACTAGGGCTTTGTACCCACGCATAGAATGTATAAACTTCTTCTCAAAAAGTGCGCAAAACTGCCAAAACAATAAGATAATGCCAGTAAGTCTTGGCCCAGAATTCGAAGCTTCATCGAATAAATCTAAAGATTCAAAAGGGTCATGTTCAAAAGTCCGAAAATGTCTGGGATCAAACTTTGAACTTCATTATTGCAAAAAATTAATAGTTTAAATGAACTAGAAAATATCCACTGCGTAAATGATCAATGCTCAGCGAGATATGTTCAACAAAATAAATTTTAAAATATTGATAAAATAAGCAGTCATCAAGAAAATATATCAAGCAAGTATTCCCAATGAGAAAAAGTTCAAATTACTACAGCAAGTAGTTCAACTGATTCAATTTGTTAGAATGAGTGTGGATATCGATATGATCATTTTTACCTGTAAATGATTTTTAGCATAAATGCGGAATCCCTATATATATTTATAATATAAATATCTTTCCCAAAATGTGAATCAATAGATAATGTTAACAATATTTTTAGTGGAATTCTAAATAGTAAAATAGCACATTGAATTTAGTTCTTTGAAAGATTCATTGATCAACTCAAAGTGTTGTTTTGTATTTAAACAAGATAATTGACATTCTACTCTTTTGAATACATAGCGACATTTAAAAAATTCTAAACAGTTTACTAACCAAAATCTCCAAATTCTTTAGAAGATTTCCCACCATGCTCTTGACTTAGTGTTTTGTGAACTAAAAATTTTTAATAATTATACTCCATCCATTAGCAAAAACAGCCAAAGCAACAATGCTCGTTCCTTATAGTCTTAGAAATTAATATAGAATAAATTACATATTAAGGTCATATAAGAAACATGTATTTCAAAATATATGAACGTTTTAGCGAAATTGACGTATTTCTTATGAAATTTCAACTATGGGAAACATTTAAATAAAGTAAAGCGAATAACGTTCTTTTAAAATCTAAGCTTGAAGAATGAGAAAATGATAAAATAAAAGTGTAATTTTTGAAAATTTTTTTATCTTTTATGATTTTTTCAGCGTGGTCAAAGTAAAGAAGTACTAATAAAAATTATAGTAGAAGGTTGACATTAGAACCATTTAAAAATATCAACATTCTAATCTTGCTGTCTATTGGAACATTGCGTTTCTTATTAAAACATGTTTGGAAAATGTTCACTGGTAATTGAAAACATATTCTTACAGTCTTCTTCAACCAATTCTTCTTCTTCTACAATTTTAAAGAAAATCTCTTCCATAGATGTGTCCCTTAGTCCGAAAGAAGAAATGCCCAATTGAGTTTTCAAACATTCCAATTCTGCGAAGAGCTTAGAGAGTACGTTACCATTGCAGTCTGGAAGCTTGAACTTCAAATCGGAATCTTTTTCACTGACGAAAGTAACGTTGGAAACGGAAGAATGTAGAAATCTCAAAATGTTTGACCTTTGACCTAAAGAAAACATTTATAGGATTTGCGTTCCTTCATGAAATAGTATACCTGAAACGCAACTATGAAAAAATATTTTACTTAATGTACTACATCATGCTTAATAAACAAAAAATAAAGTCATTAATATAAGCTGCATTCAAACATGCTAAGAATATCAACTACTATAAAGCAAAACGAACTTTAATACACACCTGAAACATTTGGAGGCTGCATGAATAAGCCAAATTTCAAGTTGAAACGTTGATTTGAGTGAAATCATACTGTTTAAAAATTTAAACCATAAATGATCATATTCAAAGACTTCATTAGAAATGAATTTGCCATTGAATAAGGCTCTTACACTTTTTTATAAATAGCATTAAAAGCAATAAATACGGAATTACTGCAGAAATGTCAATGTTGAAAACTAAATTGATAAGAAATGTTTAAACAAAAAGGCAACGTTTAAGTATAACATCAACTAAAAATTTAATATTTGATAAGAAGTACTTAGAGAAATATACCATAACATGTTAAAGATCACACTAAGTAAATAAAGAATAGTTGCATAAAGATTTTAACCTGATAGTGTGAAATGTTGGTTTAGAGTTAAAGTTAAGTAGTATCCACTTCCATAATGGGATTTAAGAAACAGTGGTGAACCACAGCATCGAAGAATTCCTTTATTAATAATTGCGATGCGATCACCCAACAGTTGAGCTTCATTCATAAAATGAGTGGACATCAAAATTGTCCGACCTTAAAACAGTAAGTACACTGATGAAATAGAAAAAATTAGTCTACATATTTAGTTGGGTTAACTATATTTCAAAATTCTTTTGATAAAGAAGGTCTAGAATGCTTCACAAAAGTGCTTGTTTAGGTTTAGCACCAGAATAAAAGAGCATGCAAAATGGTCCATAGAAAATATTTTTGCATTGACGGGCGGGTGAGACATTGAAAAAGCTCTACTCGCATAGAACTAGTAAGAGGTTCAATTGACAAAATATAAATCATTTCGTAAAAAACATTGAAGAAACACTATATGGAATATTGAATAAATGCCTCACTCAGAAAAAAGTAGTGCAATAAAAATTGAAAAAATACGGAATAGACCATTAGATGAGCTATTAAAGAAAAAAAACAATATACTACGTAACGTCATGTAGATATAAATAAATTGTAGAGTCAAACCACTGAGAATAATCAAAATTCAATCGATAGAAGAAAAGAAACTGTAAATAAAAGATATAGAAACTTAAAAGAAAACTGAAATGGATGGTGAATTATTAAATAAATTTTCTAATAGTTTTAATGAAGGTGAAGAAAATGATGAAGAATTGCAACACACAACGACAGACTAATAAAAGAAGAAGAACAAATCACGCATCTATTCAATAAAATCAATATTCACAAATCCAAAGGATTCTCAAAAATTCTTGCTTGGATATATAAAAAATACAAAAATGAAACATTTTCGATGTACAAAAAGCTGATTAACACATGTTCAGAAACAAAAGTATATCCAAATGATTGGAGAAGAGCAGTTGTAAGTGCAATTTCAAAAATGTCAAACGACATGAAAGCGTCTTCAAAAACTTCTATTCTTTCGACCAATAACAGCAAAAATGACAATAGCCAGAATTTCAGTATGTTCTTAGCAAGTAGTGTTTAAGCAAAAATGAGAAGCACTTTTTGATAAATATCAATTTGCTGATAAAGAAAAATACGGTACCATGGATATTTGCTATATACGATAAACTATATGAAAGTCTAAATCATAAAGAGACGATGATGGTTAGAGTAAAAAAATAGTGAATACCTCAAAAGAAGACATTTTGTTTTTGAAAATGGTTAAAATAAGGAAGCGACAAATACATATGAAGGTTGGAGTACCAAAAGGAGGGCATTCACTGAAAGGACGAATGATAGTTCGATTGAAAAGATAAACATTAAGAGAAACACTCTCGATGTTGCTAAATATTCTGATGTTATGCGCTTAATTGAAAGAATTCAAACAAATAAATTTCTACAAGAAAAAAGAAGAAATTATAATAGCCCAACACATCAAGAAAGACCTTCTAGTGAGCAGAGTCAATACGCCTATTTACTATGGTCTAAAAATTGTACAGAAAAATTTTTCAAATAGCTAGCATTACATATCTGTCGTGGAACGTTCATATAAATTCCATAGTTAAAACAGCAAACCCAAAAATAAGAGACGACGCTTCTTTACCGGTTATATAATGCATGAGAAAAAAACTCTTGAGTTTGTTACAGAATTTTACAGCAATTCACAGGAAATTGCTAAGAAATTCATTGAAACTATTTTCTAAAATAAAAAAATTTTTCTGTAAAATTTAAAAAAAATGATGATCACCATGTACTAAATCGAGAATTAAAATAGGGTTCATATAAAACGAGAAAAATTTTATTCTACCGAAATTCAATGCTATTTGTTTTGAAAGTCATTTATTTAGGCACAATGCCACCATCCTTTATATGGTGGCATGTCCACAGTTTCTAAAAAAGTCTCATGTGTTGCATTCCTTTTCACATTTAACTCTGCTGTATGTACAAAAATTCAACCAACATACATTCATACATACATGCAAAAATACATACAGAGCGCTAAGCATTTTTCAGCAAGCTTAAAAAAATAAAATCATAGGAAAGTGTAAACGTAAATAAATGTTGACGTTAGTTTGTTTCAAAAAAGATTTCGCAGGATTATTAAGTCTAACCTTTCTTATACTTATTAAGAAGATTCCAAATTGATCTTCGCGCACACGGATCAACATTCGACGTGGGTTCATCCAAAATGATGAACTTGGGATCACCAAGAAATGTCAGCGCCACTGATAGTTTCCGTCTCATTCCGCTTGAAAGATCTTTGACTAGAGTATTTCGATCTATTGGAAGATCCATGTCGTCAAGGAGTTTTTCAATATTTTTATTGATATCTGAAGGTGGTAATCCCAATAAATTTGCAAAAAACCACATGTGCTCAACAAGAGTAAGTCTAAATAATTAGAAAATTACCTCCACATCTGCAGTAAACTGTATTAAGATCAAAATTTATAAACTCAAAAAGCTGTCCTCCCCCGCACATAGACCACAACATATAGAAAATTGTTTGAGTACTATAGATTTGCAATCAAATAATAACGTTAAATTGGCCACTATAAGCTTTACTAGACAATAAGGGTTCTCCACAAACTTTTTATTTTATCATTTGTAATATTACATATGTAAATGTGTAAATTGTATGAAAAAAATATATACATATATATATTTCGAAGTGATTATACTGAGCTTCTTCATATTCATTTTTAGCATAGACGCTATGAAAGCAATAAACCAGTTTCCTTTATATAAAACATCATCAGTACAAATATGCGGTAAAAACTAAATATATTTACAATAGACTACACTTTATATATTTTAATATTGCATGCTTTTAAAATAAGTTCAATGATATCATGCTTAGTTGTTTATTCAATAATTGATCTTTGTTTGATTGTTTAATTACTAATGCTTCTCCTATTTTATGATGTTCTGATCTTAGTCGGATGTAAAAATTTTCTTCTCTTAGTTGAAGTTTGTGCATAAAAATTTCGTATTTTAGGTGCCCATTAATATGTTCCTTAATTATTGTACCCAGATGTAGCTTTGTTTCCCCGACGTATGATTTTTCACAATCATCACATTTATATATATAAACTAAGGAGGAAACTAAATTTTTTGGGATTTGATCTTTATTTAGAAACATATCTTTTGTTTTATATTATGTCAATATTGGAATGATCTTTCTTTTTTTTAATTTTGTATTCATTATTCTAATTTTTTTCTATAAATTTTTTACTTGGTTTTCTATATAGGGAAGCTTTAAATAAACATCAGTCTTAGTTTCATCAATGCTTTTTTCAGGAATGTGCATAGTGGTGTCATTTGAAAATAATGCAATAGAATATTTCTTGATCAATTTGTGAGGGTAACCGTTACTTTCTAAAATGTTAAAAATTTTGTTAGCTGCAGATGTTAGATGTTGGTAATTTGAAGATATCATTTTTACTCTATTAAATAAGGCCTTGATTGTATTGATTTTGTAGGATATGTTGCAATTTGAAGTATACGGGATGTATAATCCTGAATTTGTCTCCTTAATGTGCCAACTTGTCTCATATTTACTATTTAAATTGTGTATGCAGACATCAAGAAAATTTAGTTTATGGTCTTTTTGAAATTCCATAGTAAATTGAATTTCCGGGACAATACTGTTAAGATNAATATATATATATATATATATATATATATATAATCTGAGTTTAAAAAATTTCAAGTGTGTCTGTAAGACAAAAATGGAGGGAAATGGGGACGTCTTGAAAGATTCACTTGGGGAATCAATTAAAATTTCAAAACTTACTTGTTAAAGAGTACGTTGTGTTGAGGACACATGCCAACAATTTTGCGAATAGCGATCATGTCCCTTCTGATGTCCTTGCCATAAATAGAGGCACTGCCAGCTGTTGGAGGAATAATCCCGCATAACATTGACCTACAAAAAACATTCAAAAATAAGATATAGGTTTGTATTGCATAATGTATAATCAATTCTAGAACAAAAGTTAAAGTTCAATAGAAATTTGAAAACAAATGTGAATGCAAGATCGTGGTGCTAAGGTAGAGTAAATTTGCAATTTACAAAATACAACCGATAGCTCTGGAAAATCACTGTTTCCCAAAAAAAAAAATTGATAACATTCATCAACAAAAACCACATGTATTCCTTCTTCTAAAATGAGAATATCTCTTTAAGCTGATTCTAAATTCATGTTCAATTTTAAACTTCTTGTTCAAATTTTCACGTATTCCATATCCAAAAAATATTATATGCATACCGGGAAAATGCATCCATTTATTTTTGTTATATAAAAATGTATACCGCATATAGAGTGGGATATTCTAGAGAAAAACAAAAATTTCGAAGTATTAGTCACAGTAGAGAAATTACCAAGTAATAAAAGAATTTGGCAAAAATGGATACCAATTTTGAAATAAATGCAAAATATTTAAGTTGTAAGAATATTTTCATTCCAATAGAAGAAGCGTTGCTGAACAATGTAATTTATTCAAAAAAGTGTTTAAAAAGAACTCGTATTACTGCAAAACTGCATTGGCGTAGAGCATGCATTCCAGCTTACTTACATTGTTGTAGATTTTCCAGCTCCATTATGACCAAGTAAAGCAGTTATCTGGTCTTGATATAAATTGATAGAAAGACCCTCCAAAGCAGCTATTTCGGATCCTTCATATATTTTAGTCAAATTTTCTATCTTCACACTAAGCTGTAAGTTTTGCGGCTCTGTTTCGAGTATGACTTTCTCTGTCTTACTGCAAGTCTTTAGTATCCCCTCATCACTACAACTGACGTTTGTTGAAAATGTGTCAGATGATCGCCAATACTTTTTAGTAATTGGAAAGTACCAACTCTGAGGTAATCCATATTCACCTAAATTTTTTAAAGATAAATGAAATTTAAATAGCGCCACAGAAAACGCACTAATGAACAGATCATTATTAATAATATCAATACAATCAACATTAAAAATTAAAGTATTTAAAAATCACCAAATTTACAATTTACAAAATAAATATACATGTATGTGATCTAAAAGCAAAATTAACTTTACAATGATTGAATCTTGCTTTCAAATTTTTCAATATTAGATTGAACAGTCATTTTTATGTTATTATTTTAATTAAATGGATGTCATTGCACTTTTTCTTTGGTTTGCGATGTTTCTTGTTGCTTCCTGACGTACAGCAGTCATTGGAAAGTCATGATACAATTGCTCTGGTTGTACAGCGCGCTATTGTCAGTGACAATCTTATAAAAGTGGATTTAAGTGTTTCTTTTTACAATGTTTCTCAGAGCAGTTTTCCCTTCTGTTCCAAAGCACCATATGGTGTAACAGCAATAGGCACACAGCGACAGTTTAATTCTGTGCATTTCATAACATTTTGTTGATGTTTTCATTCTTCAGCATTTTCCAGACATTGACATGCTGACATGCTCACTCCTGTAATAAAATTATTGTTGAGCGGATTAACGACGGTAATATGAAATACTGCTGACATGCCAAACCTCCATGTAGGAACAAGCACATCTGCTGGGCTTGTTAGGGTGCCTTTCTTATCTAGTCCAGCTCCTTATTTAGGGATGGGGTTCAGTGCAGCTCTTTGGCATAATTCGTAAATAGTATTACGAATGATGTTGTGACGACTGACTACATCTGGTCCACGTTTGCTGGTTAGTGCATGATGTCCAAAGCGATCTAAGCTCTTGTCGGGACATTAGAGGCACATCAAACTTCACAAGAGCCTGAAATTCTGCTGGCTTTAACCTCAGTCTCTGCCCTTGGAGAATTAACAGCTGATAGCTAATCTGACGTGTTAGGTACAGAAACAGCATGACAACATGCAGAGTCACTGATTGTGGAGAAGTGATTCATGAAATCTGCATGTTATTTTTTCTCAATACCTTCTGAAAGTGAGAAGTCAATCTCTGTCTTCCTGAGAGCAACTAAGGTCGCACCTGCTAGGAAAGGAGCAACTTTTTCTGGTAAATTACAAGCAATGAAGGTATTAAGAAAGTACCGCAGAGTAGTGGTGAAGGAAACTGGGAGAGTAGCTTCTGTTGCTTTCAAAAGATGTTCTACACGAAGACCAGAAGANACCATATGGTGTAACAGCAATAGGCACACAGCGACAGTTTAATTCTGTGCATTTCATAACATTTTGTTGATGTTTTCATTCTTCAGCATTTTCCAGACATTGACATGCTGACATGCTCACTCCTGTAATAAAATTATTGTTGAGCGGATTAACGACGGTAATATGAAATACTGCTGACATGCCAAACCTCCATGTAGGAACAAGCACATCTGCTGGGCTTGTTAGGGTGCCTTTCTTATCTAGTCCAGCTCCTTATTTAGGGATGGGGTTCAGTGCAGCTCTTTGGCATAATTCGTAAATAGTATTACGAATGATGTTGTGACGACTGACTACATCTGGTCCACGTTTGCTGGTTAGTGCATGATGTCCAAAGCGATCTAAGCTCTTGTCGGGACATTAGAGGCACATCAAACTTCACAAGAGCCTGAAATTCTGCTGGCTTTAACCTCAGTCTCTGCCCTTGGAGAATTAACAGCTGATAGCTAATCTGACGTGTTAGGTACAGAAACAGCATGACAACATGCAGAGTCACTGATTGTGGAGAAGTGATTCATGAAATCTGCATGTTATTTTTTCTCAATACCTTCTGAAAGTGAGAAGTCAATCTCTGTCTTCCTGAGAGCAACTAAGGTCGCACCTGCTAGGAAAGGAGCAACTTTTTCTGGTAAATTACAAGCAATGAAGGTATTAAGAAAGTACCGCAGAGTAGTGGTGAAGGAAACTGGGAGAGTAGCTTCTGTTGCTTTCAAAAGATGTTCTACACGAAGACCAGAAGAACCACATGCTGTATCTTTGGGAAATGATCGTAAGATTTCAATTAGACTAAAATCACTTAAGAGTTGAAGTGCTGGCACCGTAGGGTGAGGAATGTCTGGGATCGCCTGCACTGAGTGCTTCTTGAAGATATCATTTACTTTTTTGCATGCTTAGACAAAATGCAAGGTTATCGACTTCCCTGAATATGGTTGTCCCATTGCGAGTTTTAAAGAACTTAGATAGCAGTAAAATAACATCACACATCGCCTTAACATAAACCTATCTAGAAAGTATAATTTCAAAGTAAGTAGAAATTTCAATTTCAAAGACGCACGCATATTTTAAAGCGCTAAACGCATTTAGATGTCGAACAGTTGATAGAAAAAGTCAATTTTGATTTAGAAATAAACTGCTTTTTGTCAAAATGTTTCACTCGCAGCATGCATGCTAATGTTATATAAGTGATCAAATCTAGAAAAATGTTTACTATTAAGGCCAGTGGTTAATTCAGTATTGGCACCTTAAACTTTTGAAATTTTATAAAAGCATAAAAACCATGACCTTTCATCATAAACGTCGATCTCATGCTTCATCGGAATTCAAAGCCATGCTTGTTTTGAACAGGGATCCAACATGATTAATCGTTAACGCAATTAATCGAGATTAATCGGATGGATTAATGTATCATGCTGGTCAAGTAGATTAGATTAATCGTAAACAGCGTGCTCGATTAATCTAGATTATTCCAATTAAGTTGATGCTTATGCATTCAGTTACGTGTTGTCATTTTCGGTTTGATCTTATCTATGCCCACTATTCTTGCGTCATACGTTTTACAAAAGAAAACCTTAACACCGAACATAGAAGAAGAACGTGATGATTAGGCCACAGTTATACAAAGAAATCGTGCTCGTTTGATTTCTTTGTGATTGTCACATCGCTAATTATCTCGGGTGGTTAGACGAGCGATTCAATCAAAATGGGATAGATCACTTTTAAAACGATCCCTAGTCTAACCGTGGTCTTAGGCATCTGACATACCTAGAAAGCGTCGAATGTCGCCTAATTCTATATATATATAAGGATCCTCGATTTTATCACACCAACTTCTAATCAGGTTGAGAGACTGTTCAGCAAAGCTGGTTATGCTCTTTCTGATTACCGAAATCGTTTTTATTACCCCTCAACTTAGAGAGCCAAATATTTCTTTACCCTAATAAGCACATGTGAAGTAAAATGACTTCAGGAAATAATCTCAAATAACAATAATAGTTAATATTTTCTATTTTGAATATCTTTCAAATGATATATTGTATTTTGAATATTTTTAATCAGAAGTAGATTAATCGACGATTAATAGCGATTATTAATCTCCTGGCAACAGCTATTACGATTAATCTATAGCCAAATTTTTTTTTCATACGATTAATAGTGATTAAAATCTAACGATCCCTGGTTTTGAACCAACCTGGAAAGACGGTTTCAATGTACCACATTAAGATTCCGTAAAGAACAGCATCGATAAGAAGGAAAATCATTGAAAACACAACAGAGAACTTGTCATCATCCAAAGGACTACGATTAATGTTATTCCATTGGCCTCCAATTTCCTGAATCTCATTGATTGCGAAGTACTTTAGACCCATAAGATAGGGCGTAACGGGTATCATCGACTAAAATGATCTTTGGTGAGATTTATAAAAAGCAAGTTCAACATATAAAAAATTAGTAATACGAACTGCAAAAGCCTTGGAAGAGAAAGAGAAACTTATTTGGTTATAAGATTCCAAAACATCAATAAACATGTAAGGGCAGTAACCAAACAGGAGTAAAATGCCAATGGATGCACTCGCCACCTTAGCTTTACGAAACAAAGTTGAAACCGCAAAACTAAGATTTCATTACAAATTGAACTGAAACTAAAATCATACCTAAAGAAGATAGCTGATACACAAAACGTTGAATTATAGATAAATAAAAGAATGAGGTTGACACGGGAAAGCAGCCCACCAAACTTAATAATCAATACCAATAATATATTTGTTACTTCCATTTGAAGGAAAGCTGTTATAAACCAAGCTGACCAGTGAGAGAAATTAGTTAAACCCAACATGTTCATAGTCTATATGGAAGAATGTAAATATGTATATAATAAATTGATTGGACTTCACAACAAACGGTACTGAAGATGTAAAACTTTGAATTCCAACTATGCATAATTCAATAATGTTTACGGTCATCCTATACTATGAGCATTACAGAGAAAACTTTATGGATGCTTTTGCAGTAACTTTTGTCAAATGTTTACTTAAAAAACGAAATTTGATTAACATAAAAAAAAGCTAAGCAAGCAAATATTTTTAAGTAACAAATATACTATAAATAATAAACCATGAAAAATATATTTACATGTGAAATCCCTGAGGCAATTTTTTACAGAAAAATATTTGTAATATTATTATTATTATTTCATTTCTTCTCACAGATTCATGCTCGTATTTCTCTCAGCTCGGAGAACTCACCAGTTCCCAGGGAGTCTGAGAGCTTTCCTAAGGACTCTAGCTGTTCCTAACAATGCTGCATTCTGTGCTACTGCTCCTCCCCACTTTCGTACTCCCAACTCCTCCAAGTATCTCTTATGCTTCTTACTCACGGCTCCTAATGCTCCTACAACTACCGGGACTACTTCAACTTTCTTTAACTTCCACAGCCTTTCTATTTCCTCTGCCAACTCTCTATACTTGTCTATCTTCTCTTTCTCATTGCTTTCTACATTCCTGTCCTTTGGTACTGCTATGTCTATCACTGTTCCTAATCTTTTCTCTTTGTCTACCACGACTATGTCTGGCCTCCGTGCTTCTATTACCTTGCTTGTCTGGATGTTGAAGTCTCACAGTATCTAAACCTTCTCATACTCTATGACTCCTTGTGGCTTGTGCTCATACCACTTGTCTCCTGCTTCTAACCCATGCTGCCTGCTCAAACTCTAATGTACCATTCACCCCACCTTGTCATGCCTGAACTTTAACTCATTCTGCGCTAACTTCTCACCCCCCTACTATCAGATGATCTACTATCTCCACCTCTTTCTTACATAGCCTACACTTATCACTTACTTCTACTCTTCTCTCTATATGCTTCTTCACCCAGTTTGTTCTTATTGTTTGCTCCTGTGCTGCCATTATCAGTGCTTCTGTTTCTCTTTTTAATCCTGCCTTCTTTAACCTATTATTATACAATTTACTCGTTTGAGCGAACGCATTTGCATGTTATTTTAAAAGCAAATCATAAATAAATACGTCCTATATTCCATTCATTTATTACTTGATTCTTAAATGTTGTTTACTATTTGTACATTTGTATAGATATAAATTGAGAATGAAATTTAGTTATTAAAAACTATTGGTCAAGCACTGCTTGCCTTGCTTCCACGTACGAGCCGCAAATGATCCAATAAAACTAGCAATCGACGTCAGCTATCAAGAAAAAAACGATGTTAAACTATTCCCATTTTAATTGAAATTCGTCTGAAAAATATTCTAACAAATGCATTTATAACAACGACTGATGATGGACAATTTCCATCGTATCAATACGCAGCTTATATTAGGGAAGTGTGTTTGTATTTGGTGACAACAATAAGAATCTTACTTCTTTTAAGCGAGACTCCTTTTCATGCACGATATCCAATGCAAGCATAGAACATGTAAATATCCAGGAAATCAGCATGAACACGGGAAGACCATGCTCTATCACGCGCGCAAACCTAAACGGACTTCATGGTACTCAAAGGGCATTGCGTACGTAACAAGACACTGTTCCTCATTAAAGAAGATTAAATTGAAATGCACATCAATGCATACTTATCATCTGTATAGCAAGGAGAGGGAAACTCTTGCACATAACCTCCAGGATCTAAGACCTTTCGGCCAACCATCTTTCTAATCAGCACTCTATCAATGATATCCTGTAGCCACACAAATGCATACGTGTAATAATTCATAACGTCTATGCCATTCACATCCGGACCAGGGTACCAATACTGCGGACGAATGAAACGGGTGTCCATGGTATGACCACGAGTTTGTCTAATCTTATAGGTTATGTGCTGACCCAAACTGCCATCCTCATTAGTTTCAAATGCAATAACTAAAATTTAAATGGGTCAAATAAATTTCTCTCTTTCTTCACACCGAACAAGCCGATGAAAAACATTTTGTAATATTATGGGCAAGAATTGGAATTTAATAAAAATATTTAAAAACTATTTTATACGTTGAATAATGAAAGAGAAATATTGTATTATCTTTGCACTTCATTGATGTTTTGAAGCTTCGTTATTTATTTTTTTAAAAGCATGCGTTTCTTGTAAATCATAGTGTATACAAAAAGAATCAACAATGTAAAGATCAACTAATTATTATTAAATTTCAGGTTTGTGTAGTTAAATGAATAATATATTTTAAAATAACATATTTTTCAAAAATTGTTCATTTCACTTTTGGAGAGAAATAGCAAAATATCGTAAAAGAAGCTTGCAATTTGGCTCAAACAACGATTTACTATACTTCAGATCTGCAATAATTTATATTTCCAGTGTTTCGTGAAATGCCTAATCACAGTTTATTAAAATTGTCATCAATTTCAAACCTAAGACATTAAACTATTTAAACACATGTTCGCTATGTACAACGCTATATGATGAATCAATACTAAAAATAAACGACCCACCCACTGTTAAAGATAGAATTACAATCGAAGGAACACAATGACAGCTGCTACATAATCCTAATAGAAGCATTGGGAACATATTCTTCGATTGTTGCATGGCAAACACCGAGATTTTTTAAATTCTACGGAAATAATGTCCACTAACAAGAATAAATTCTCAGGAATCTTACGTTGTATACTGAAATTTACTGATTTACAAGGATATGGATACGAAATGAAAAACAAAAAATTCGTTTATGTTCGTGCAAAAGAACATTCTTATGATATACATCTGATTGGATTACAAACACGTAAGTGCAGTAGCGGCTCGTGCATGCAAAAGTTAGGCAAGAAAATATTTTTTTAAAAAAATTTGCATAAATGATAAACTATGACAACTTTATTTATATATGAAATCCCCGAGGCGATATTTTTCAGAAAGATATCTGTAATATTGTTATTTAGAATTAAGATTAGTTCTGCACTTCATTTAATAAATACTTTTCAAGAAATTTTGTAAATAATTTCTGTAGTTTTATCTCCTATAATTGGTTTGTTTAAATTTTCATTAAAAAGAAAATAATCGCTGCTCAAAATCCACTAATTTGCATTAAAACCACAAATTTTCAGCAGTCGATAAATGCTGCAATTCAAAATATCGAAAAATAATTTTGACGATTTTGAATTCAAGGGATGTCGATGATAGCAAAATTGAGATGAATTACAAAGTTTTTCAAGATCGAGAAAATAAGAGTTGAAATTTAGATCAGAAAATTACAGCTTGATTGAAATCACATTTAAATTTCTTAGTTTTTAGAATTTAATAATTCCTTGAATGTTTTTATAAAGCAAACAGCAACCTAATAATTTATGAATTATTGTTTGAATAGAATAGCAGAGTAGTAGTTTTCAGCAAACATTTCTTTAGTGATCAATTAACTAATAAATAGATTGCTTTTATTGATCTGAACCTACAGAAGCTATATGAGGCCAAACTATAATCGCAAATTTGCAAATTTAATATGTTCTATATAAAAACATTCATATAAAAAGTCTCTTGAGTGGTTGGTGTAATTTTGCCTTTTTTATCACTAAACAACCAAAATTTTCAAAAAAAACATTCAATTGATATTTCAAGAAATGAAGTTTAGTAGACATACTCAATAAAAATATCTCATTTCCTCAATTTAGTAAAGAAAATTCCAGTTTGTCTCATGCTAAGACAGCCTTGCAACCAATGAATTCAAATCTTTTTTTAAAAGAATAATGAAGATCTTGAGAATTTGTGTTAGAAAATCCACTATGAGATTGGCTCACTTACTCCTTGAAAATTTTTTGTAGGTTAAGGTGCTTTAATATCATTTAAGTATTGAAGATAAATTTTGTAAGGTACAGGTTCACAATTTGAGTTGATAGCAGGTCATAAGAGAAAACCCCTTCTTCAAATACAAAAAATAAGTCGCTATGGTGGTTTCTCAATTCATGCTAAGCATGAAGAATAAAAATGACAAAGACTGGTGATCTTCAGCTAGCCAGCACCCTAACATAGTATGACAGCTGGAATATATTACTTGGGTGTGAAGATCCAATACCCAAAAACATTTAATGTTTCACAATATTTTGTTTGCCTCAACCCTATATTTGTAATGGGTTGATTTTCGAGAATAAAATATCAACAAATGTAGCAGAATGAATTCACACAAGTTTTGCATTTATAAGCAGCTGTTACTTGAAGAGAAGAAATGAATAATGTTGTCATATGCACAGAGCATTGTCGTTATGTATGTCAATAAAATATTTTCCCATTCTGGTACCCAATGTCACTCATCACAATAGTGAAACTGAAGTTAATGAATTATTGTTGGAAAAGAATAGATGGTATAATTTCAATGGTCCAATGCGTACATAGTCCCAGACATTAACTGAAAAAAGTAATGATATGCAGGCTTTCTAAAATTTAGAATACAAATTACTCAAAAAGTATGGGTTTGCATGTAAAATGACATTCAAATTCGGAATTCACGTCCCGAAATTGACTGAAATCAGGGAAAAAATTTAATTCAACTAAATTTTATATCACACCGTGTAATTTACGATTTCTATATTTGTATAGATATAAATGCATGCAATTAAGAATGAAATTCATTTAATAAAAAATTATTGGACAAGCACTGCTTGCCTTGCTTACACATACAAGCCGCCTTTGCGTGAGTGCATTACTATGCAAACCAATATCTTGGTTAATTAATTGGGAGAATGTTTGTTAGTCATGTAAATATACAAGAATTTTTCTTCGAACATTCAATACAAAGGAATTCAATGTTACACTATACTTAACAATTTAAAAAATTTATTTCTACTTCATCATAGTATAGGTTGATATTAATTAAACTTACTACTAAAAATAATTGATAATTTCTAGAAATAATTGCAGACATTTATGCCCATGGTTACAAATTAAATGGTTTTTAAGTTGATACACTGATACACACACTCAAATGAATTCCAAATAAAATAAATTTTAACTGACAGAAATACATATTAAAGGTCAAACAATTTGATTTCAATCTCTTACCTGCTAAGACAGTGATATTGCTGTCGATTGCTTGGTGACTTTTTGAGAAAGCAACTGCTTCTTCTTCGGTTTCCATCTCAGAGAAAATGTTCAAATCCAAGCGGTCCAGCAGTGAATGAATCGCACATGCCGCTAAGTCAGTGGCCTCAAGAAATTCAAACAATTTCTAAAATAATTAATCAACGCAATCATGGTACAGATTTACAAATACTCTTTTCAAACCAAACCTTTTCGGATTTTAAAACTGTAGGAGTTTATAATAGAAAAGTCTGCCAGACGGACAAAAAATAAAAAAATCCTATGAGTTCTAAAAACTGCACACCAACAAAAAAACATTTGGTCATCAACAAATATCGGTAAGATCTCAGCAATGGGAACACATGAGAATTGCACACTTGCCTGCAAAACGTAATTAAGTTATTCCGGAATTAGTATTGTAAATAATGTAGCTACTGTAAGTAACCTTAGTGTAAAAGTGAATTCAGTACTATGCAAAATTCATAGGGAAATAAGTTGCAATAAAAAAACAACTACGAAACGCAGCAGGCCTCTACAGGCTTTAAAATATATGGACAACGGGCGCAGGGCAGCTGGTCGGTTCAGGATGCCAAAACCTGTTGGCCTATTCAACACTGGCTGGAACACATCCTCTTCAAATGAAAAACTTCAACATTTAACTGGCCCACAATTGCTAAAATGATAGGATTTCTTATCGGCAAACAACTCTAAAACCAACATCATCTGTGATAGTTAGTAGTGGAATCGCCACTAGATCAAACGGGCCTCATTTTTTTAAAAGGAGTCAAAGCAAATCAGAATGTGTACCATTACATCATTTCAAAAATGTTATGATGGTTTAATGGTTTAATCTATTTCGACCGAATTCATTTGGCGTTCAAGCAGCATAATATACTGCTATATACTGAAGCATCTCTAAATGCAAAGCTCAATTTACAGACATATACTGCCCTAAGCAATAACCAGAAACTCATCAGGTGCTGATCTAAAGTATGTGGTTGAATTTGGAGAAAGTGCCTTTGCTAAGCCGCACAAATTCATTGCTTCAGTAGTGTGAACGAATGTCACAAGAGCTGTAGCCGATCGTGAAAAACTCAGTTGTGTTTGGAGGTCAGCATTGCACATGGAATGCAGCAAAATGAAACCCATTAAAGATCTCACTTTTTGTTATGAAATTAATGATAACCCTATAAGAAGACAATATTTTGAAAAAACCTAGTACATGGAATCCATGTATAATCCGATTTCATACGCCTCAAAAACAATATTTTAGTAAATTATACAAAATATGTCTGGGACAAACCGCTTAATCATAGATAAATCCTTTAAAATTCTTTGAGTTAGAAATGCATACCTCTTTGTTTGATTGGTTGAAATAGAAGAGTAAATCGGAAAAAACATCATTTTCATCGTCACTTACCCTGACATTGAATAAATTGAAAATCTAAAATAGCGATAGAAAATGAAATGAAAATGATAAGCAAGCAAATCAGAATAAATAAAATTTGTCAGAGTAAAAAAAGAAAATTAAAAACAAAATCAATGATAATAATTACCGTTTGCAAAGCTAAAAAACTTCTTTGTTATTTTATTATATTAGATACTTAAGAGAGTCATTTAGCAAAAAAATATTGCTGCAAATTTCATTGTATGTGAGGGAACAATATCCTATATGAGCATTGCATACCTTAAAAGTCAGGATAACAAATTTAATCTGAACAGTTACCCATTGTGTTTGCATTCACAAAGAGTTTCTTCAAAACCCATGAGCAGTGTAACATGAACAAATTAATAGAATAAAGTTTTGATCACTAAAAATAGTATATTGGTAGATTCTATTTTGTAACGGAACAAATTTAAGGAAATTACAGCACAAAAAATTAAGAAAACATAAAACATTTACAACAACCTCTGCTTGCAAAGCAAACTGAGTGTTGCAAAAATCACTTTTACACAATTGCGCCATTTACTATAAAATTACATAAAATTGCGCAACAAAATCAAAATGTGCATGCTATCAATAAAAAGCGATATTATTCTTACTAAACTTTCCAAAGTCGTATTAGTAGAAAGAAAGTTTTCTTCCTTGAGAAATATTCGTAAATCCTTAGTGAAATTATTCCATATCTGAATGTCTTCTTTCACAGCAGTTATGGAATGCAACGAATCGTTCAACTAAAAAATCTTACTAAAACTTCAAAACTTTAAGAACATGAAACATCATTTAGATATGTAAATACGAGATGAAATCAGCTACTGGCCGGTTGAAGCAACAGCCGTCAGTTTACGGGCCTGTAGCAGTTCGGAAATTTCACGAAGGGCCGATTAAAATTACCTGCCATTTACAAACCAAAGTTAAAAAAATATTTCTTGTTTTATCCAATAAGTAGGGAATATTTTGTTTAATTTGGGAGAAAATCATTTGAAAAAATTTGTTTCAACAGGTTACACAGAGTGCCAGCGCATTTCCAGTTATGATTTTCCAGGTAGCTCGAAGCCGATCTCAGAGCAATATCCAGCCAGTAATATGCTGTATGCATACCTTATATTCAAAACATTCCAACCAATTCTGAACTGAAGCCAACGCAAATAACCCCAGTGAATGAAATTTCATTCTTCTTGACAGTCAATGAAATACTTGCGAGTTAAAATAACATTGTTCAAAGATGGCAAAATATAAAAATCTTGGAAATGATAAAAGTGCTAAGCACTGCACTGTATGTAATGCTAATCTAAGTGACGTATCTTGGACCAAATATTGTTAAAAATCTACAATATTCGATTTCAAAATTTCCTACAATTTACACGAGTGGCAAAGAAAATGTAATCGTTGATTATGCTACTTTTAAATTTATATACTTTAACTGTCATACAAAAATGAGCTTAGTAATCCAACTGAAATGTTCAGAATTTCAATTCACTGACAAATGATTAAAGTTATGCAAAGAATATATATATAGAAAATAATAAATTTGTGTTTTGCTAGAGATATAATTAAAATAGTTTGATATATATATATATATATATAATATGAATGAATACTATACATATACAGTGCGAATAAAAATTACCATCCAAAAACCAGCGAATTGTATTAACCCTATTTTACCTGGGCTATTTTAGCAGGTGTTCCTGAGGGGCCTCCTTCCTCTTAAGATCTCGGAAACAGTTCAACCGATTTACACCAAATTAGGTGTGGAGATACTTTTACATGTGAGGCATATCTTGCTAAAACCATTTTGCGATACGATAATTAATATGCAATTTTGCGCATATTAATTAGGTTATGTATCAAAGTTTCTAAATTTCTCATTAACAAAAAGTGGTAAAAATATTACTAAATAGGAATCAAGAGAAAGGCTTATAATGCAAATAAAACATAGAAAACATTTAATTATAATTTTGCATTGAAAATTATGCATTGGTTTCAATTTATAGCCTTTATGTATACAAAACTGTAAAATTTTGAAAATCAAGAAATGTCAGTTTTTTCATAGACTTTTTTTAAAATCGTTATGACTTTGTAATTTTTCGTCAAAATTGCAGAACAAGTTGAAGAAAAAAGTAATGGAAGAATAGTTTATTTAAAAAAACGGTCGCTGAACTACATCTAAAAATATGGAAGGGAGGGACAAATCGGCCCCGGGTAAGATATGGATAACTGTTGCTAGCCAGCTTCTGGTCAAGCCTTAAAATTTCCGGCCGGTTCCCACACTGATATAAGTAAATCAGTAAAGTGGCAACGGTTAATCGCATGCAAATTTTAAATTCCGGAGTTAATAGCTTGATAAGCTGCATTTGTAAATTACACAAAATATAGGAGAGAGCCAAGAGAGTTGCCCCTGATTTTTGGAAATAAAAGAGAACAAAACCAAAATCATAAACTTAAAACATTTATGACAAACAAATAGGATGGGGTATCTTAATTGCATAAATAGGCTTTGCATTAATAATTTTTAGCTTACTGCAATAAATATTCCATTGATGTATAACACCCCCACTCAATTTTCGAAATTTTTCGGATTTATGGTGACGCCCAGTACGAATGCAGAAAGCTACATTGATTTTATAAAATCAGAAATAGAATTTAAGAAGGCAATGCAATTGTAGATAAATAGCACAGGTTTTCAATAAATGCAATGAATTACATAGTTTATTGGATTGAGCCATTCCACATTGACTAAAAAATGTTTTATAATTTAATCAGTCTTTGAACGACTAATAGCTGTTTTCAGACTATATGGCTTAATATACCATTTCTTAGTGAAAAAAACTTACTATAGCTACAATTTCCCGAACTCCTTTTGTATTTGGTGTGAATAGGATTTTGGGATGAGATCTGAATACCGTCTCCCAATGTTTCAACATAAGTAGTTGGTTTCGCTGAAGACGAAGTTTCTCAAAGTTTCCATTGCGAACATCTTCCCTCGTCAAAATATTGCTGTTTCCACACAACTCCGGCTGAATTTCAGCCCACATTAACAAAAGTGACGAATACAAATCTTCCCAGTTGTCATCGGTTTCTAAATCAAGATCATGAATATAAAACAAATGTATTCTGTTATAAAGTTGGACAAAGTCAAGCAAAGGTATTGTTAAAAACGTCTTTATTATTACAATCGAAATACAAATGCACCAAAAAATTTAATTTATAAGAAATATAATACGTTAAATGCGTCTGGCTTCTATTTGAAATACAAATTAATTATTTTACAAAAGTGACATAGCTAATTAATAATATTATATTGCCCCTTCCCAAACAAGGGAATAAATTAAAATTGCAAAAAGCAATTTTTGCTTCTGACATATCGATCATCCTTCAATTGCATTACTTGTTCAGAAACTCTTCTTTGTACAGCACATGGTTCACCAAAGATAGGCTATTTTTGGACATGACCCATTGTAGCTATAAAATTTATCAGAACTCGTGGGCCAATCTTGAGGAATGCAAAGTTGACAACCAGAAAGAAACTGGAAAGAGGACATCACTAGTGCTTTATGATCTGTTCGATAGATATAAAAAACGGATGCAGGTAACATACACGCTCATGATTTTGCAATGGAACCTAAGCGGTCTTTCAACGTTCGATGCACACGTGCAATAATAGAATTTCCTTGTAGATGATACGGTGTAGATTTTGAAGTTTGTATGTCGGAAAATCTAATCGAAATTGCTACAACATCACTAATCAATTGAGGACCTCGATCAGAATGTAGTCTTCTAGTCGCACCATTTGTTTCGAATAATTTGTGCCACTGTATCAGCAGTGGTATTGCTTACAAGAAATGCTTCGAGCTCTAATATCCAAATATATCTAGGATGTCGGGATTTCAAAGTGCCTTCTTGAGGGAATTAGGAATCAATCTGTGATTGCTTTACTGATCAGAAAACTGAAATCAATAACAAAACGATATTTTCCATTCTTTTTTAGAGTTAGAAAGCAAATAGATAACCACTGTGATTTGCCTTTACAGTACTTATAACCCCACTCTAGCATGTATATTACCTGCTGATTTATTGCAGGTTTCATTTTGTGCGGATGGAGAAATTATTTGGCCTTACGTGGTTTCTCATCACCAGTATCAAAATAATGCTTAATGTCATAATTTCTGCCCAAATCATTTTCATCGTTGGCAAATGTATTATTGTACTCATTCAATAGACTCTTTAGTTCTGGAGCCTCTTGTTAAGTCAATGTATCACCAATGCTAATATCAGTTAAGGCACATATATTTCCATTTTTTGCTATTGTAAAAACACCTGTAACAGCTTCAAACGTTCATTTCCCAAAATAACAGAATTAGGTAGTTTTTTCATTAGAAAGTATTTGACATAATAAATCTTGTCATATCAAACAATAGGAATGAAAACAATATCCTGTAGATAAAGACATTCTCCTGAGAAAGTTCTTCCTAACCACTGCGCCTTTCCCTTTTCTACGCGAGTTTCCAAAGTATTTACGAAATTAAAATTTATCAAGTTAATAATATTTCCAGTATCAAACAAAACATCCATTTTCTTACCGCAAATGTAAAGGTATTATATTGGTTTTATCCCGCAATCATCATAGCCACTGCTATGATGACCGGACTTGCTATGAGTAAAATTTGAGAATGGACCAGTATCAGCCCTTATGACTTTTGTTTGCAATGGGGGCATGTTGTTGCGAACGATTCAATTGATGCTGTTATAGATTTTTAAATATCGGAATCTGGAAAAGTTGCGATGCCATTGGCTAATTGCTTAGAGTTTGCACTATCATTTGCTGCTAACCACACAATAGTTGAACTACGAATTGCTTCTGGTAATGCATCAAGTAATTTTGCCTCGATAGAGTCATCACCAAGCTTTAGATATTTAACTAATTCCAATTGAGATGAACTTACCTGAAATGGGTGATCGACTTGGATTCTAATCCATTCATTTGGAGGATTACCAGTTTTCCTAGAGCTTTAAAAGCAGTTCTTAATATTGTTGTTCCTGCATTGAATTTATCTTCAATACCTACTAATATTTGATCATCTATAGCAGCGGGTAATAAAGCAAATTTCTGTACATGATCATCATCAATATCCTTCTCGATGCAAAACGCTTTAAACTTTAAAGTCCAAATAGAAAATGTAGGAGTTTGGGAAGATAGCATTGGAGGAGTCATAATACCACGTTGGGCGCTAATGTTAAATCTGTAAATTATAAGAAATATAATACGTTAAACGCTTCTGTATTACATTAGCTAACTACACGAATTAATTGGGCTAATTGCATTGATCATTTTGTAGAATGCCAACTCGTTCCATCCAGTATATATGATTCAAAAATAAATTCGTTTTGGCAAATTTTTATCAAACAAGTCTTTCGATTTTTAAATATTGAAATGAAACAGTTTGTAAATGATATGGACATTTTTTAGTATTTTTGTCTTGCATTGATTCTGAACATCAGAATTTTTTTAATACATCATAAAAGAAACAACCATATTTTTAATAACTTTTGTTAAAGTAGAGTTTTGGTCAGGAGAAGAATAGCTGCTAAAGTATATCTACCCACATATATTTCTCTTGATTGCTGTTATACAGTCAATATTATATTGAACCACACATAAAGTTTACTCATCGCGATTATGCATCATTTTAGGGGTACAGATATAGATTTGTTTACACATTTTTCTCAATCTACTCTTTTAAAAATAAATTTTCTACACTCAAATTTCACGAAAAGTTCTTAAAATGCTCAAGCAATGACGTTCTTCAATCAATTCAACACTAAAAAAATTGGAAATCAGACAGATTTTAAATGACGAAGTTAGATATATGTGTTGTTTGCTCATGGAGCAGTTGTCTGCATGTCGGTTATGGCCTAAAATACGTGACATTTTGACTACTAAACAATATTAAATCAAAGTTTTAACGTTTTTAAATTTAGATATTTAGCTCACAATTCGTGAACAAAAATTTAGTCAACAGCAACTGGTTGCACCCGAAAACTATTAATATGAAATCAAACACTAGGATGTTGGTTAGTTATAGAAAAGTTGCAAACAAATTTCAATTAACTACAATCAAAGCTAATGTAGAAATATCTACATTAATGTCCCTCAATGAATTCCAAGTAATCATAACCTAATGCAATCTTTCTGAAACAATAGGTATAGCTAATTCCAGCTCATGGTTTGGTTTATATCTTACTCCGTGGTTTCCGAAGAATATATGACACCAAGTCATATCGAAATTCAAAAAAGGAAAAATTTGGTTGAAACTGGTAGTCATGATTAAACCATATTTCTGATTAATTCAAATACTTACATGAGCATGCTAAAATCTTCTACCTAAGATACATAGATATAATGATAATTGACATGAAATATGTTTCTGTAAATTTAGAAAAATCAAAATAAATGGAGTTGTCTAGACATTTCAATAGTATTAAATAAAGAAAATATCTCAGTGAAAAAAATCTTACGCTATAATAATTGTGGCCAAAATGAAAATTGAAAACAATTGATCTACAGTAGGGCACAAATTATTACAAACACATTTTTATATACCATAAACTAATGACTTATTAAGTATAGTCATACATATTTAGTAAGAACAATAATTGAGTTATTATCGTAAGCAATAGAATGTCTAAGCTGCTTAGTCAATAAACGTACATTACTACAAAATAATAGACATAGATTTGTATGAAAGAGAAATAAGAGAAATTCAAAATTTTCACTGCAATAAGTTACAATAAATAGTTAAAGATGGATTGAAAGATCTAAAACGGCATAACAATGCCTTAGATGATAAAATACTAATAGCTAGTAGGCCACCTTTTGCTTTTATCACAGCTTTAATCCTGGCCTACATGCTGTCAATAGAAGTTCTGATCTTTTCTGGGATACCATGCCTTACAAATAGCTGAAACGAATTGATCCTTGATAGTATATGATTGAGTGGTCCATTGTGATTTAGTAGTGCTCTAAATATTCTAAATTGGATTGAGAAAATTCTAAAAGCTTTAATTCTTTGCTCAGTCAAGAACTGATATACCAACTTAGCTTTGTGGTACGCCACCATGCATGAAGATGCAGTAATCAGGAGCATCACACCAGCAAGCTATCTGTGGAACAACACAACTCTGGATGAGATCCTTTATAGCTGATCATGTCCAAACAATAACTTGTTGGGTGCTTCACAACTGAAGGAACTGCAAATGGAGTTTGGCCTATGAGCCTCCTGACACTCGAAGAGACCCTCATCAAGGAAAAGAATGCATCTCCATTGCTCTTGACTCCAATTTTCACGCTGACAAGTGAAATTCAAGCACTTATTCATTATTGCTGTTGTAAATCAAGGTACCCTGCAATGTGTGAAGTACTCTTCGTTCACTTAGGTTTGATCTGATTTGTGATGCTGACATCAAAGGCTGCCGACAAAGTGATGAAAGCATAGATCTATCATTGCATGTTGATCTTTTTCTTTCGCATTTGGCAACTCAATATGATTTAGGTACATCTTCATTTGGCATCATTTTGATTTTAGAAATACTTCCTACACTGACACCAGTTTCAACAGCTATTTGGCGTATTGAAAAAACATGAGTATGCAATAAAGCCGTAAAATTTGCGATTTGGGCAACACAAAGATCTGAATTTTACCTAAACTTTAAAAGATAATCATCATTGCAAAGAGAGCTTTTACTCAGTGATAAACAGAAAAATTATGGCAGCGTCATATTGGGTAGTATGATTCATTAATACACAGTCAAAATTTCAATCTATGTGTTCTGCTTCTATCTGTTGACCATGGCAGTAATCCACTGACTTCCCTATAAGCATTAATAAACGTGACTGACTAGACTTTGCTTGGCATTGCATTGCTTTTATTCACTAAGTTAAGCTTTGATATGTATCTTCTATTGCCTAAGACCAAGACTCAATAATTATTACTAAATTTTTATGACTGTGCAATCATAAGTCCTTGGTTTATGAGATTCTCAAGAAAAACCAAAACTTTGTAGGTGTTCGTAGTAATTTTTCCTACTGTAAGTAGTGTTTAACAAAGCAAAAATCCTTACGGTTTTTAGCAGTAGCGCAGATTGAAGGTGGTAGAAGCGACAACCACGAAGTAAGATTAGGCATGGAGTTGAGGATTCTTATCACACTTCCAGCCTATGTACACAAGTTAAAAATCAATAATTAATGAAAGTTATCAAAACAAACACCAAAAAAGTTTTAGGAAAATGAAATGAGACTAATGCACAAACAAGTAAAAAGCACTACAGATTGCGTTGATTAAATAAGCTGACAAACTTAATATCACAGTTAATCCTAAAGAGCAATTTGAATACCCAAACCTCGAATACATTTAAAAACCATTTCAAATGGGAATGTGCATAAAAAATTAGACAAAATTTGCAATAGATGGGTGAAATGTTGGTTAGATTAATTAACAGAATATAATGGGTTAGTTTAATAGTTTTTATAATAGCATATTGCAGTACAGTAATAAAATATATGAAGTTGATGATAGTTTCTGACATGCTTAAGAGGTTATCCAAACAACAATGCTGATTACAGTAGTACTCGTTACAACATGTGTGACATTCGATAAGAATCATTTATAAAAAACACCTGCTTATCCGTAATGATACGAACTGCGAGTTTCTCTGAATTTGTTTGACAAACATTCTATAGAGCAGAGGTGGATGATATAATGACAGTGAATTTGGTAAAAGCATTCAACAATCCAAACTGATGTGTAAAGGAAATTAATCACTAGAAACGAACATGAGATTGATGAACAAATACATTAATATTTATTAATATTTATTATTGTGTTTTTGATAACATGAGTAATTGGATATAAGGCTTGATAAAACTGATAAGTTTAAGTAGCACCCATTTTATGAAAACGAGTTATTTTTTACATATTCTACTCTTGATTTGGTAATTATGTCAAAACGTTCTAAAAATTTGCCACATGCTATACATAATCTTGAAACGAAAACACAAATGTCCATTTGATACCTAAACGTTTCTACGATGATTTATTGTTAATGGAAATAGTATTTTTTTGAAATCACTTAACGAAGAACAGAGAAGCAATATTGAAGAAGATTTCTCCATCTAATAGCTTTCAAAAGCTCTTAAATACAATTGAAAGTATAAAAAAGAAATAACCTCGAGTCGTCACAGCAGGAAAGAAAAGACGAATTTAAAGAGAGTTGCATTGGATGACCACTACCAAAGACATTCATAAGCCCTGAATGTGTGCAATAAAGTATAACCGACCATGTTTAGTGGTTTCTCGAAACTGCGATAAAATGATGTGCATTTTGAGCAAAAACAGGAATGAAGCAAGTGTATGTTAATTCATAGAAATTTGTCAAATATATTTTTTTCAATGATCGAAAGTGAAGTACTCGCTATGTTTGCTGTGAACCTTTCACCTGATTGGGATCATGAATGACACAAATTAATGTTCATCAACCTCCTGAACTTTGCAATTAACATAACACAGTGCAATGAACCATGATCAGTACTGACGAATACAAACCATCTAAAAGAAAAATTGTTAGATAAAAGAAAATTCAAGTAATAAACGAAAAAAACAAAGCAATTTAGACAGTCAATTTCATGATTATCAACATTATATAGCAGTTTGCTGTTGAACTCAGCACATAATATATATATATATATATATATATATATATATATATTTTATTACACTGTCCTCGCTGTCGTAAAACTTGTCTTGTTTTTATTCTTTTTGTAGTATTGTATGCCTTCAGCGGCTAAATAAACTCATTTATTATTATTATTATTATAGGACACACAAATACACACCATAAACAGATAAATCTGTGAAATCTGGCAAAATATTTCTGTCGAAAAAAATAACTAAAAAGAATTGATTATATTATACAAACAATATTGCATTTTATCGCAAGTCACTCAAACAAAAACAACTTCTATTTAAATTAATCGACTTTTCTATGACTGCCTTAAGGTTAGGATTTCATAGGAAATTCGAAAATATTTGAAAAGGAATTTGATGTTATTAATAATATTTAAACAAGAAACGAAATAAGTATATTATACATTTTGTAGATAGAGAATCATTAGAACTGTTGCAACCGGAAATTGTCTTTGACTATAGTCTTAAAGTTAAGATTAGATAAGAAATAATAAATGTGAAACAAAAAGATTATAAAACTAACAAGTTCTGCGAATTCAACAGATGAAAAAAATAAATGTGAAAGAAAAGTGGTAAAATCATTAAGGGAGGGGTTAATGAAAAACAGTATAGGTTTTTAGGACAACAAAACACGTTTCTGATATGATTTAAGTTAAACAAAATAAAAATTCACAGCTAAATTTTTAACATGGCTTTATTTTAGAAAAAATTACAAATATTGATGAGTAATTAACATGTACCGTATAAACACGGTATACCATTTGTAAAACACTAAAACCTTCATAACATTTGCATTTCTTAGAAGAAAAATTATCAAAGTACTCGTAAATTTGATATATTACTTTTCATAAAAAATACTAAAATTTGAGGAGTATATTCTTTTTAATAGAAGAAAAAAATATTTAAAAATCGAAAAAATTAGAAAATGTTGCTTTTTTATTTCATTATTTTTTTTATGAATTTCTGCTAATTCAACAGATGAAAAAATTAAATGTGGAAGAAAAGTGGTAAAAAAATTAAAATCAAAAGCATAGAAACAAAGGAAAGTCATTCTAGTTTTTGAAGTTAATTAGATTGCTTTCTCATGAATGAGGGTAAAATGAGTAGAACAATAAAACCAGTAATGAAGATGATAAGAATTGATATTTTATTTTTACAAGCTGATTTTGGTTTTTTGCTTCATCGTTCTTCGGGAATAGGGTCGTCCCCCCTACCCCCAGCAGCTACTAATCTGGATAAAGAAACACAGCATTGCATTATTGCTGAAGTACACAAGTTTATTACTAACGTGATGATTGAAAAAACTTACTTTAATTATTTGTTCATCATTGTAGATATCTCGTAAACTGAAAATTGTTAGCAATTGTGTATCTTTAAACTGTTCATGGAATTAATCATCAACCATATATTTTTTAAGAAACAAAAAAACTAAGATACAGTAATATTATATATAATAATAATAATAATAATACAAGCGCTTTGGGTGACTATATTTTTCTCCCTCTCATAATCAAGGTAATAGTAATCGGAATCCTTTTCAAAATCATAATCAAATGAAAGGAGGCTAAAATCACTTCTATTCAGGATCGTTTTCAATTGGTCTATATCTTCTAACACTTTAGCGGCTCTAAAATATGGATAAAACAAAATTATTCAAAACTATCATACAAAGTTTGTTTGGGAAGACCAAAGACGCTGCAATTATCATTAGTCCTACAACAACTTTGAATTAGAGGTATGATGCCAGCAGATGGCAACGGCAGAGCTTCAGGCATTCCTAAAATAAACCAAATAATAAATAGAAAATACATTGTACAATACAAATATATTTGATCCGCAGAGATTCTTTTCGTAAGTGAAAGAATGAAAAACGTATTTTTAAAAAATAATGTATAAGAACATCAAAATATAACAGTAAGGAAAATTTCCAATATTGAATATTAGTTTTGTATGTTGAAATTCATAGAATAATTTTTATCAAATTGAAAATTGAATTACATATAAATCAGACAGCAATAGCAAATACATCAATGACGTTGAATTACCAATATTTAATAATCTTAAACTCTAATACATACTTTCTTTGGATATACAGCTTTTTTTAAGTTTGTAAAAATAATTTCTTTTATATGAAATAAAACGCTTCTGTAGCTAGAATAATACATTAATATATATATATATATATA